>CEMH01202962.1:0-10459 GCA_001179725.1 Macrocystidia cucumis | reverse complement strand
ACTCACGTTTCAAGGTTTGTTGTTTGAAGAGTTCAACAAACATATCCATCTCCTTCTGATCCACGACTCGCGCTAGTTTGGGTGCCTTCGAATTTGACAATGTTGCTTCGGTATCGTCTTCCATCTCTACATCATTGTCCTCCTCTGCGATGACCAATGACTCGTTTCGAGATTCGATGACTCGAGACTTTAAGAAATTAGCCAGCAGTGGGTCGAAAAGCGACTCCAATGGTGGCATGAGGTATGCTGGAGCGAAGAAAACTGCGTTCGGCTGTGAAACGCGATCGGCGGGCGTGGCTTGAATGGCTGGGGTTTCCAGTGCGGCATCCGTGAATGCAGAAGCACCAAAAATGTCGCGGAATAGGGTTCGCTTAGGTGCAACTGCGGCACCCATGATTCCTTGGCCTTCCTTGCTTTCAATGTCTGGTAGATGTTCACGCTCCCCAAACGCTATGATGCGCCAATCCCGCATCACCCCGATAAAAGTAAATGCGGAAGCCGTCCGGAACGGATTACGCTGTAAGGCGCTCCGCAGTTCAAAGGGCATGTTATGCACACCGGCAGGTTCGGAAGATGAGACAGTGAAGGTGGACACCCGAGTGGTTTGCGGACCGTCTGTCGAGGGAACGCGTTGGAATAAGGCAAATGCTTCCTCGTTCGGGTGAGTTAGAAGACGGTCGATGTCTAGTTTCGAAGTATGCTGCCAAGAAACTGCCAGAACGCATACATGTAAGCAACATTCTGAACACCCAGGGATTGTCTGCTCACTGGTCTGCGTTACTAGATCCCACAAGCAAATATTTCGGTCGGCAACAATAGTGAGATAACGCCCTGATGGTCCAATAAAGTGAGCAGAAGTAGGCTTTCCGGATCCAGGATTGGTAAGAAAGTGGCGAAGGGCATTCGTTATTGGATCGTAAAGAGCGACTTGGGACGTCAAGGTCACCGATAAAAGCGACCCGTCTGGAGACCACGAAACTTGATGTGGGATGTCAGTTCTAAACCTGAAGGAGGCCCGCGTGACCCAGAAAACTGAAGAGAATCAGGAAAGCGTAAGGTGAAATAAGAGATTCGGTACCTTCCGCTGCTTTATCTGTTGAGTGTCGCAGCCTCCAAGACTTGATATTTCCATCTTCTCCAACAGTGACAAGTTGAAGAAGCTGGTCATCGGTGACGACGGGACTAAATGCCATGTCTTTCACTTGATGCAGACCATGGGGCTGGTCAACTCGCGTGTTGAGGGACCATTGAGAGCGTTTCTGATCCCACGACCAAAATTTGAGATAGATTTCGCCTCGAAATGTCAGGTCCCCATCGCGCACGTCCAAAGTCGCCATCCAGTCTCCTCCTGGAGAGAGTGAAATATGTTGTATGCGCGCATCAGCAATCGGCTGCTCGTCCCTCCGCGAAACGCGATTCGATGGCGAAACTTCAAGTTCCGAAACCAATTTTGATGATGATGGCGAGTAAATCTGGAGCGAGGCGGAATGAGAAGATGGAAGAATCAACGTTGACGAAAGGTTGTGATAGACTAGAGGGGTGGGCTGCTCGGCAATCGGGGTTGTACTGCTTTGCGGTATTGAAGGGGCTAGGTAATCGAGTGAGCTCCATGTCAACTGCAAACAGGGAGAAATTTTACCAATCTTGAGTCTGGAATAAGATCTTGTTACCCTCAGTGTTCCCGCGCTGACGAAAAGGTAGGTGGCATCCGCGAGCCCCAGCAGGTACTCCTCTTCTTTTTCTCCAGCTTTAAGCACGGAAACGGTCTGAATCGGAGCGCCAACACGTGGCATGAACTCCTTTTTCCCAGTATGTAACTGCCATATAACAAGGACAGATTCCTCCCCGCCACTGAGTAGGTATGCACCATTCGTGGTGAACGCGATCGAGGAAACACGATGAGCATGCCAATGCATCGCAGTTGTCTGTGCTCTTTTCTCCACCCCGCGAACCTCGGTATTCACATTGTCGTTCAAGCAATACCATAACCTAATATTCCCCTTGTCGTCGCCTGTCGCAAAATAGTCATCGAAAGGATGGATTGCTAGACACGTTAGGCGCTCTGGAGAGACATATTTGATGAAACCAGCCTTCAACGCGGAAGCGCGAGCTACGTAGGCTTTGCGTCCACCAAGCGCGATGAGCCAATTGCCACTCGGAGAGAATGCGAGCGCTGCGGTGACACGCGTTTTCCCTACACGGGAAATGTCTGTGGATTTGTAGTGATCGCTATCAGGTAGCCGCTGAAGGGATTTCAGGGAAACGCGCAGGACGACAGCGTTATCATCTACAGACCGGAAGTTATAATGAAGTAGTGTGCACACAGCAAAAGGCGCGTACCACCAACGACATTCATTTTGTTGGGCCGTGATGCCGAAACGAAGATGGTGTCCTTGATACTCTCGTGAGCACAAATATGATAGATCGATTGTCCAAGAAAGATTGTCTTCAGCAGAATTGCTTCCAGGAAGTCCCAGATCATCAACCGCCCATCGGAAGACCCGACGATGAGTTGGAAGGCATTTTGAGGGTTGAGCATCGCGGAGGTGAGCTTGGATCCAGGGTTTGAAGTCGAAGAGTGATCTGATGAGAGGGTGGAGATGACCTCTCCGGTGGTCACAGAATGAATCCTGACGGTCAAGTCCGCAAGGGAGAAGAAGTAACTAGATCGGGTGGCCATTAGTAGGACTACTCGATAGAATTTGTGTCCCCTACCTTCCATCCTTGGTGAATAGTGGTCTCACGTTACTGGTCGCGTTACTGGTCAGTGTTCTCCAATCCCAAGTTGAGGGTGGGGTGGAACGCGGACTTGAGTCATCGTGAGATGGTGCACACGGCGTTGGAGCAGTCTCTTTGCCTTTGCCTTTGGTACTCTTCGTCGATTTTTCCAGCCCCTTCGAAGTCAAAGGTTTTTCAGTCTGGCTGGGTGTTGGAACAGCCGTGGCCATAAGTACGACCAATAGTCTGATGAGATGAACGGTAAACTGAAAAAAAAAACTGAGAGAAACAATCAAGTCAAAACAACAAAATTGGATCAAAATTTAGGAAAGATAAGATAAGATATAGTCACAAATCCTCGTCATTTCGTTTCATGATCAGCCTAGCGATACACATCAGCGTAGTTTACTAGGTCTACAGTTCGTGCAAGAAATTTACAACAGAAGAAAATCAAAGGAACAACAATCATAATTTATACCCAACCAGCACCCGAACCGCACGGCAAGGAAGCTCAGAATCTTCCGTCATAGCAAACTTGCGAGCCTCTAGCATGCTTTCACGTATTCGCTCCTCCTCTATCAACTCTGCTTTCGAAAGAGGGTCTCGCGACGGCAATGTCCAGCCATTACCTGTCAGCGAACACCAAAGCGCAACTCGGGACTTCATATCTCTAAGACGCATAAAATCGTTAAGCAAGATTCCGTTTATAACTGGCAAGACTCACGCTCGATAACGTTCGATCAATCGCTCAAACTTTTTTCGACTCTGCAACTCTTCCAACTCTTCGTCATCATCCCATCCAAAGGGAAGTAACTCTTCCTTCCGATTTCGTATCCGATCTTTCAGCTCTTCCCACATCGCTTCTTGACATGCAAGGACAGATTGATATGAACGATACAGATGCATAGCGAGTGAACGTTCACTCAGATCTGCCAACTGCTCCACAGGAAACAATGATGGTGGAAGAGACGCAATCTCGCTTTCACTGAGTGAGCTGTCGAGCACATATCGTTGAAACGGTACTTGGGGCAATTCCTTCGTCCTTGACTGAAATCTCGATGACAACCGGCTCGGGACCGAGTCACTAGGGGACTCCCCGTACGACGAGGTTGACCCGGTTCGTGTGGAACTGAACAGAGACGAGCTTGAGTCAAAAGTGGAGTTGGTGGAATTGGATACAGTCGATGAAAAGGACAGGGACGTTGGGCGGGTGATGGGCACAGCATGGATAGTAGATGTTGACGTTGACGCTGATGTTGATGGGCGCGCATCCGCTGTATCAGGTCGTGGATCATTAACATATGACGTGATGATTTGTGGGGGTAAAGGTGGTAGCGGTGGGAGCGGGGGCATCGGAAAGTTGATGACGGGACCTAATGTAACCTGTCGGAAATAAGTTGTGAAGTAACTTGGCAGTAGAGCTGTAAATCCACAGTTTTAGTTGCAACACAGGTTGGATGCCTGGGCACATACCACTCGGCTTCATGTTGATGAAGCGGTGTTCATACACAGACTTGTGCAATGACTCGAGCAACGCATGGTCGTGTGACAGGAGGTCTCCCGATGATGTAGATGGTCGAGAAGGGGGACGTTGAGATCCATTAGGAAAGTGGATCGAGGAGGCGCGTCTAGGCCGAGCGCGAAGCGCCGCAGTAAACCATCGTGGGAGCAGGGGGAACATCACATCTAGGTAGGCGCGGGTGAATTGATGGTGAGGGCATTGTCAAAGTGGTACTGACCATCCTCAATTATCTCGACCGACCCCTCCGACCTCAAGACACGATTGACTTCCTGGATCACTTGTTACCATCCCAGAACGCGTTGAAAAACACAATGCTCACTTCAAATAGAACGCCCCACTAGACATATGTCAAACCAGGTCATATATGCTAGTGGAAAATGATGAATCCTCACCTTATTCTCGGGAACACCTTTAGCGATCGCCTGAATATGGACATGGTCGAACTCATCATCATCAAACGGGAGTTTTGTTGTCAAACTGCGCCAACCATCATGATCAGACCTAAATTGAACCAAGCTCAAGGAATGACTCACAAATTGCCATGTTTCCACTCAATGCGCTCCGCGAGGTGATCACCTAATATTTTGAGCGGGATTTGGATATTGACCAAGTCGAAGCCAACCTGGAGAATAGGATGTTTTCACAATCAGTGTGAGGTGACGGAATTCGGACCATTATTTGCGTACAAATTCGCAGTTTGGCCATTCTTTTGCGGCATCAATTATCCACGTCCCTGTCTTCATTTATCTGTCAATGTGCTGTCGAGGCTTGAAGAGGAAGACACGTACTCCGCATCCGAGATCCAAAGCTCGTCTTGGGGGGCCTTTCTTGAAGTTCACGAAGGAGACGGAACCCCGTAAGTGTTTTGCAAACTTGTTGTCAAGTGATTCTCTAGAGGTAAGGGTGATCAGCAAACGGTAAATGTCGCGTTGAAGGTCAGTGAGACGAACAGTTCTAGGACGCTTCTATCATAGGAAAGCGGATACGGGGCCTTTTCACTGTCGTAGGAATGATGACGTTGACCGTGCTTGTACACGAACTGACCCTCTTTGAGACGTGGATGGCGTTTGGCGTCGAAGGAGGATGAGGGACTGGATTTTGGAGAAGGTTTCATGAGTAAGAACGTGGAGGGGCGTAAGGTGGGAGTTGTGAATTGACAAGAGGTATTTAACAGCAGCGGGTTGGCAGCGGGATCAAAGCATCGCTCTAGGACGCCGAGGAGCAACCACGAGGCTTAGGACAAGTGGTATGTATATGTATGAACTTTACAAATCTGATGGAAGTGGGATCAATGTGGCTCATCTCGGATCGTTCGCATGGCGCAACACAAAGCCATCATTGATCATCAAAAGAAAGGGTATCGGTATCGACGACGGTACATATACAGCCTCATAGTCCAAACGCCGCAAGTTGCTCCTTCACCATCAACGTTCTCGATTTAAACATTCTGGCGACCCAACTCCCTAATATAATTCCCCAAAGGATGTCCAGATAAGCCAGACCTTGTTCCTGTACCCCAATGTCAACGTTGCACTAGCTCATGGCTGGTGATGTACTCTTACCTTGCCATTCGTCAGTAAGATCATCTCGGTGCTACCCTTGTATTGTTTCTTCAAAGGGCGGCCATCCAAAGAGGCAAGTATGTTGCCAACGATCACAGGTCCTTGCCCCAGGATCTTCACGGCTTGCTTCTGTTCCTTTACATCGATGACATCCCCCGCAGAGAAGATGTCAGGGTGGCCTAGCACCTGTAAAGTTGGTTGAACCTTGACATAACCACCTTCGTCAAGAACATCCGAGCCCAGGCTCGCAGCTACAAAGGCAGTATTCGGTCGCGGGCCAGTTGTTGACACCTGTTCAGTGTTCACGTCAGACATATATATGTGACGTCAACATCCAAAATTGGTTGACTGACCACAAGGTCGGCTGGTATCTTCCTGCCACTTTGAGTGGTTACATCGACCGTCGGGAATGGTGGGATAACATCGACTCGTTCTTCCAATATGATCTCAACGCCGCGGGCCGCCAATTGATCGTGTAACGCTTTGCGAAATTTATCCGGGTACGTGGAATTCATCAACGCGCGATCACTGTGGACGATGGTGACTCGCTTGTTCTAGTGTCGGCTGATAAGCGCATGACATGCGAAACCTGGATGTAATCACGTACTGGATAAATGTCTTTGATTTCCCCCGCGAATTCTGAAATGCAACCGGCGATAAGCAATGCGGCCGAATTGGTATTCGATATTCACATACCTATTCCCACAGCACCACCACCAACAAGCACGATGTTTTCGGCCTTTTTCAGAGACGCGCGATTGCGCTTGGTAAAATCTTCAACATCCTGCACTCCGTCTGGAAAGGCTGCTGGACCTGTCCAAATGGATCCCGGGGTCAAGACTAAGATTCGAAAGGGGACTTGTTCCCCGTCCTCGAGAACAACAGTGCCGCCCCCTCCTTCCGCCTTTTCAATAGACTTGACTTTTCCAACGACGAGAGATACCTCTCCGTGCGGGAAAATACGCGTGATGTCGACGCGACCATTTGTTTCCAGTTGGCCCGCATCCGAGACCGCGAGACGAAGGGCGGTGGGCAGGAATATCATGTATGGCCGAGGGTTTATGATAATGAGATGGAATTTAGTGATGTCGAGTTTGTGCGCGAGTTCATAGGCGATTTTCGTGCCGGCGTGGCCACCACCTACAACCACGATGTTCTGTCTATCTTCGTATTTCTTGGACATGGGGAATATGAACTGATGTTGTATGTTCAACCGGCTTTCCTTCCCCTCGTTATATAGGTCGTCCTAAAAACGATGGTCAGCTAGGTGTCAGCAGAATTGTGTCATACTTTGTTGCTTGATCATACGCTCGTCAGCGTCATTATCAGATAATTTCTCAGCTTGTTGGGCCTTAAGTACCACCATGATGTGCAGTTCTTTATCTCTCCAGTCGCCGGCCGACTGCGAATGTGAGCCCTGATAATTTATACATGCAAACATCAATGATGAACTTCTATCCCCACAGTGCCCTGATAATTTTGACAAAATACCCTCGTTTTTCCTATCATTTGGTTCAGAAAAAAATCATCAGCGTATACACGATAGGCGTACTCGGTCTATCATCGAAATCACTTGTCGCCTCGAGCTTGGAGCCCCTGTTGGAGGTGACGGACCCGGAGAAACTGTGTCCTGTTTCAGGTTCGCTGGTGGGAAGTTGGGGCCTAGACCCAGAATTTTGACACGATTCACCCTATTCGAACATATACTGCTTGGCGACTTGATGGGCGGGCCACGGCAGAGAACTAGAAATTCTTCATTTTGTCCATGTTTTCTGCTCTCATATACTTCCCGACGAGCTGAGGGTACACAATGGGTTTATGATAATTTCTTTCGGTGAAGGCTCAGACTTGAAATTCGACTTGTCCTTTCGCTGCACAAGTTTTGAGCTTTTTTCCGAAAGCTATCACATGCCATATCGGCTTCACAACCCGATAAACGCCAACTGCTCCTTTACCATCGATGTTCTCGACTTGAGGAACCTTGCGACCCAACTTCCAAACATTATCTCTCATAGTATGTCAACGTAAGCCGCGCCTCCGTCCTGTTCACGAACAATGAATCTTGATCACGAAAAAAAGAATGAGCTGGAGGGAAAGGGGTATCTTATCCTGCCGGTCGTCAGTAAGATCATTTCGGTCCTTCCAGCGTACTTCTTCAAAGAATTCGAATAGCCTGATAGAGACCCAAGGATATTCGCAACAACCACTTCTTTGTGACGGGGGTCATCATCGCGTACTGGATAGATATCCTTCATTTCTCCCGCAAACTCTAAAAGACCGGATACTGAGAGATAGGTCAAACTCGTTTCTGCCACACACACCTATTCCGACAGGTCCACTACCGACAATCACAATGTTCTTGGCTTTCTCCAGAGACAAACGGTTATGCTGAGTGAATTCTTTAATTTCTCGCTCGCTGTCTGGAAACGCGAGGGGACCTTGCCAGATAGACCCAGAGTTCAAGACCAAGAATCGGAATGGTACTTCAAGTGATCGTCATTTTCAAGAACCGTTCCGCCATATTTACGACTTTTTTTATGGATTTGAACTTTCCGACAACGGGGGTGCCTTTTCCTTGGTGGAAGATTCATTGGATGTCAACTTTGCTTTTCTCCTCCATTTGATCCGCGTCGGAGACCGCAAGGCGGAGGCCACAGGGCATGAATATCATGTATGGACTAGGGTTTTCTGACGATGAGGTTATATTTAGAAGCATCGAGTTTGAACGAAAGCTGGTGGGCAACTCGTGCGCCAGCATGACCGGCGCCTACTACGACCACGATATTCTCTGTCGTCGTTCTTCTTGGACATTCGGAATGTGAAGATGTGGTGGGAGATGATGGCTGCGGTTCATTTCGGTCCTTTTTATATACAGGACTTGAAGATAATTATAAGCCAGCAGGAAGCAAAAATCCGGCCATGCGTAGCTGTAAGGGGCACGATCCTCGTAGTCAGATCAAAATTACCTGAAATGACCACATGTGATACAGTATATCTCCTTTCCTCGATGCCTCGACGGAAACCAATTTCAAGCTGTCAGGAAAAGGCCGATCAACAGCTCAAACACGCCAGTAAACGCGGAGATTCCTACCACCGCAGTAGAAACTGGCTCGCACCAACGCAAACCCAATATGAGCAAAGACAGATCGATATCAAACCCATTTACCTACTCAGTCCGCCAAGCGCTTGCAATCGGCATTCGTCAAATTACTGCTGAAATATCCTGAACAGGGTTCAAGCGTTTAATACCGTCCGTTCGCCGCAGACCTTTGGTGACGAAAGCGGCCTGTCTTAGGGCATTGACATGGCCACACAATGCATCCACAGCGAGATGTTCAAGAATCGCATGCCTTCCAAGATATACAATGAATCAAGGTATCAAATATAATATGTGCCTCACAACCCGATATACGCCAATTGCTCCTTTACCATCAACGTCCTCGACTTGAGGTACTTTGAAAGCCAACTTCCGAACATTATTCCCCATAGTACGTCAATGTAAGCTGCGCCTCCATCCTGTAAATAAACCATCAGCCTTGATCACGGGGAAAGAGTGAGCCTGGGGTGGGATCTCACCTTGCCGTTCGTCAGCAGGATCATTTCGGTGCTTCCCGTGTATTTCTTCAGAGAACGGCCTGATAAAGACCCAATGATGTTCCCGACGACGATGTCCGCATGTCCCATCGCCTTCATTAATTGTTTCTGTTCCTTCACATTGATGATATCTCCAGCAGAGAAAACATCAGCATGGCCCAGCAGCTGTAAAGTTGGCTGGACCTTGACATAGCCTCCTTCGTCCAAGGTGTCCGGGCCTAAGCTCGCAGCGATGAATGCGGTATTCGGTCGAGGACCAGTTGTTTTCACCTGCCCAAGGTCACGTCAGCCGTGCGTGAGATCAGCTTGGCAGCTTGGATAACTCACCAAGAGGTCGGCCGGAATCTTTCTACCGTTTCGAGTGGTCACACCAGACGTTGGTGATACAGATACATCATCGATGTACTCGTTCAAAATGATTTCAATGCCGCGGGCCTCAAGCTGGGCTTGAATTGCTTTGCGAAACTTGGCCGGGTACGCGGAATTGATCAACGCGCTGCCACCGTGGACAATCGCCACTCGCTTGTTCTAGACTCGTGTGATTAGCGCAGGCACATGAAGAATTGTAGTTGTCACAAACTGGATAGATATCTTTGATCTCTCCCGCAAACTCTAAAAGGGGCATTGCTGAGAAATAGTTCAAACTCTTTTTTTGCCACACGCACCGATTCCTACAGCGCCACCGCCAACAAGCACGATGTTCTCGGCTTTCTCCAGAGACGTACGGTTCCGCTGAGTGAATTCCTTGACTGCCTGCTCGCTGTCTGGAAATGCGACGGGACCTTCCCAAAGAGAACCAGAGGTCAAGACCAAGACTCGGAATGGTATTTCTTCATCGTCTTCCAGGACAATGGTTCCGCCGGATTTGCCTGACTTTGTTATGGATTTGACCTTTCCGACTACGAGGGTGCCTTTCCCTTGGTGGAAGATTCGTTGAATGTCAACCCTGCCTTTCTCTTCCATTTGACCTGCATCGGAGACCGCGAGGCGCAGGGAGCAGGGCATGAATATTGTGTATGGACGAGGGTTCACAACGATGAGGTTATATTTAGAAGCATCGAGT
>CEMH01202956.1:0-12362 GCA_001179725.1 Macrocystidia cucumis | reverse complement strand
GCAGGCTCGGCGACTGGGCGTCTCCTTTCGGTCGCCGAAAACAGTTTATGCACACATGTTTGTAATCCTTTCCATGCTGACCAAATGAGTTCCTCGCTCAGATCGCTTTGTTCCCCAATTGGCCATTTCCTGTAAACCTGCATTTACTGTACCGAGCGCTCATCCCACAACCCCAAACTTTGACAAAGGGAAAGGTAAACTGGAACTCTTGGTCTTTTTCTTTTGGAAGTGTTTTTTCAAAGAGTGTATTTGAGGAAAGAATGTACCAAAAGTCCGTGACCATGAAAGACAGAAAGAGTGAGTAAGTGAGTGGCGAAGTGACAGAAGACACAACCTATAGAGCGGTAGACATGGCAGGTAGATATGAGGAGTCCGCATATCCAAAGAAACAGGTGGGGAGAGAGGAAGGGGGATAAGTGATGATGATATAAATACCCAACAAGGACGAAAAGACGACGATAAGTACCCAAATGTGTCAGTAGGCTACCAGATAAGGGGAGAGATGGTAAGTTAAATGGGTGCTTGGTGGTGCCAAGGAAAACCCAAGGCAAGATGGGATGCGAGGGGGCGGGGGGATGAAACCTCGTGCAGGGGAGGCTCAAGTTGAAGTGATCAGGCTACTGACTTGGGCCGGTCTCCCATTCGTGCGTCGAAGCTATGAAACGCAGGTGATGGCGGTGTGAAGACCGTGTCTTCGGAAATCGCCATGGACACTGGTTGGTATGAGTGATCCTTCCCTTTTATTGACATGGAGGATGAGGCAAGTGGCGAACTGAAATCATCCGAGCCTCCCATGTAGGACATGGTCTTTTTACTTGGTAGGTCGCCTATGAATGTGCTGCGGTCCCCGACAAAGGTATTCCGGTCGCCCACCATGGTGTTTCGGTCGCTGGCAAAGGTGTTCCGGTTCATCGGCATTGGGCTTTGTCGTCTAGCAGTCCTACCAGGTATTCTGCGCTGTCTGGCCGTGAAACGCCTGCGTCGCCAGAAATAGACGATACCACCGATAACCACCGAAATAAGGATAAGGGCGTTCAGGAAGATGATGGCCATGACAGCAGGGAAGAACCTGCCGAGCATAGTGAGGGTGTCGTTGGCGTTGTTGGATAGGGAGTAGGAGGGTTGAATTTGGGCGCCGTCCAGCCCCTTATAGGTGATGCCGGTCTTTGGTGTACCACCACGTAGTTGGTGAAAGTCTGCCGAGGCTTCATCGGGCTCGATGAGAGGAAGCATTTTCATGTAGGGATTCCCCATTTTTCCAGTAGAATCAAAATCGCCAAAGTCGTAGATGGAGTACACCGAGCGGAGGAAGTTGTCGCCCACCGTTAAATCGCTTTTGTGTGTGGGAGTGGTGGTGAGAGGGAGGGTGAGGTACATGTAAACAAACACTCACAAGTGTCCCGCACCCACACCCAAATTCCCAGCTACAAACGAACCGATACATTTCGTGGCATCAGTCGCCGAAGCGGGGGTAACATCTAAAGGGTGCATCGGATATATCCCTCCGCTATCAAGGAGGGTTAGGATTTGGACATGCCGAGGCAATTACGGAGTAACCACGCACTTGATTTGGAACGCAACATCAATCTCGATCCCGCAGGGTACACTATAAAGCCCAGTCGATGGGTCAAACGTCGCCCCATTGATCTTGCCATAAATTTGGTCGACAATTTCTTTGGGGGCAAAGCTGCGCAAGTCAGAATCGAGAGACGTAAAATCTGATGAACCAACAACATACGTGTACGAGGAACCACTGTCCATGAGCGCAACTCCCTTGTTCACTGGAGCGCCTTTTACAGTGGTGGATGGAACTATAATATTGTCTCCAACGATAATGGCGTCTAGTAGAACGTTCCAATATGCTGGGTTTTCCTCCGGGAACGTCGGTATTAATGTGCGATTCTGGACCTCTGCGTATTCAGGCTCGTACTCGCCTGTGATGATGTCGTAAATTGATATGCTGAACGCTGTGGTGAGAGCAGCAATTTACCAATAGTAAAAGTTCCTTCAACCTCGTCTCCGGGCTCCAGGCTTCGCTGAAGCGCAAACGAAATAAAGTTGGGCTGGCTTGGATTCTCAGCAAATAAGTTGTACAAGAGACTGCGGCCAGTTGCTGCGTTTGTAGAGTTGATGGCCTGGTCTAAAGTGGACAGCGAGGTGAAACCAAGGCCAGCAATTCCTTTCGCTCCTAAACCAAGAGCTGGGTTGTTTGCTGTCTCAACGTCTAGGAAAACTTGGGATTTGATTGATATCCTGAAAACAAATGTTAGTGAACCGACGCCGCTTGACCAAGCATAAATACCAACTCGGAAAACTCAACAGGGGCATAAGAGATTTTCCCTGAGGCCCACCCAATGCCATACTTGAAAAATCATTCAGATATAGGGAGCAAGATGTGATAGCGGCACATACAGTCAAGTTTTTGGCAGTGGTCTGCGGGATTGTGAGAAGGGATCACGGTACAAAGAAGGTAAGGCTCACCGTTGGATTCGAATTCGGAAGTGGTGATGTATCCCCTTTGACCCAGAGGTCTGAGGATCCTGTGTCGAGTTGGACGGGGTATTCTGAGAGGAAGAGTTGAGTGGTGTGTTTGGGGAGCGGAAGCTGTCACCATCACTTACGAACCCCCCCAAGAGTCAACTACCGCATAGGCATGGTCATCAGCATAAAGGACTCCGCCGTCCGAGGCTGTTGGACTCACAGTCGTGATATACACAAGGTCGTGGATCGTGCTGCGCGCTACCTTTCAGAAGACCGAAGCGACGGAACGACAAAAACGGGACAAACGTTAACGCGGAGGTGTCGTTGTTCGTATTGGTTTGGCGTCTGGAGAGGTCTGCATCCGGGTGGATAATTCGTGGATGGGATGTAGCATTTTGCTTTATTTTTGTGAGTTTAGATCTCATGGTGGTGCTGGTAAGCTAGGTGAAAGGTCAGTTAGCAACGGCAAGCGGGACATTGTGGGTACTGACTTGTTGATTGAAGGGATTAAAAAGAGTGTTGAAGGGAATGTGGAGAGAGCAAGGGCCAGCAAGAGTGGAGGATGGAGGTAGACGGAGGAGAAGGGGAAGAGGTGTTGAGCACACAGTCTGGCGTCTGTACCTGAAGTTCTTTTATAACTTTTAGTTTATTCTCGTACTCGGCCTTGTTTTTAACACAATTACTTACAATTTTCTTTCAATCTCTTGTACCTCGCAGGTTTCGATACTCCCTATCGGTACGACCAGCAGGCTAAAGCTTCAGTCTTTGCTTACGGTTTGCTAGAGCTTGAGAGTGAAAAGTTTCTATTGTTGCTATATTCGGCGACTGGTTCACATACTTCAAACAGGGGGTCACTTTCATCCGTTTTGCGTAAAGTTCATCATCTCGTCTTTCACCAAGAAATCATGCCGTTGTAAAATTGTTTTTTTTTTCTTCACTGCCGCAAGATGTATCATCAAACTTACACACTCCCTTTCTCTTGAGTCGCAATGCCGACCCCTCGGCGAGCGGGTTCACGATCTAGGCTCAAGCTCAGCTTCGGGTGCACCAAATAAACGCCGCTTCTCACGTGATGCATTTCCCCAGATTTCACCAAAACGGTAAACGCGTGAGGTCAACCCCTCACCGGATCCAAAACCCAACGAAAGTTAGCCGACAGCGCGAGAAAGCTTCCTGACAACTTGAACATCTCTTCATAGATACCCCCACAATGGCTGCAGCACCAAGGAATGCCATATTGCGTCTCATCAACGCCTCACAACATTCGGCTTGCCCATGCCATGGTTGTCGTCCATCAACTCATTCACATGGTCAACTTCAAACCATCAATCAACTTAGGAATTTTGCCTCCCCTGTCCAGACAGTCGAAAAGGAGTACGCCTTTGAGGTATTCGTTAGCCTATATGCAGTAGCTTCCCAGGAATATGCTGATCACACCTCTTCGACCAGGTCGCAGCTTCCAACCTCCGGTTTGGGGACGGCGTCACCGCCGAAGTTGGCATGGATTTCAAAAACATGAAGGCTCGCAAGGTGACATCAATATATACACTTCCCCTCCGAAACCACGTTGATGTATATTTCTCCGCACCAATCAGGTTGGCGTCTTCACCGACCCAAACGTCGCAAAATTGCGGCCCATGAAGACCGTGGGTTCATTTCAATGATGTGCACGCGACTTCGAGTTTACAATTGCGACAACAGGCACTAGCTGCGCTGCAAGCCGAAACGGACCTTCCGTTCGAGGTGTTCGACAAAGTCGTTGCGGAGCCCACTGAAGACAGCTTCAGAACAGCAATTGCCTGGGCACGCGGGCATGACTTTAGCCACTTCTTGGCGTAGGTCTCCTATCCAATGCCCGACCTGTAGAATCTCAAAATCCTTGGCCCATTCGCAATCTAGGGTAGGAGGCGGAAGCGTTATTGACACCGCCAAGGCAGCCAATTTGTATGCGATCTTCCTTTTCCAACGCACACGAAACCCCCTTACAAGTACCCAGGTTCTCGGTGTACAAGGATGCGGACCTCATGGACTTCGTCAACGCACCCGTTGGCAAAGGTCTACCCATCACCCAAGCTCTCCGGCCCCTCATCGCCGTCCCGACGACAGCCGGAACCGGTTCGGAGACCACTGGGGCCACCATTCTCGATATCACCTCTCGGTCCTTCAAGACCGGAATCGCGAGTCGCGCATTGAAACCCGTTCTCGGTATCGTGGTATGTACATCGAGACATGGTTATCAGGCAACAAACGCTGCTTCTGACGAAACAAATTCTTTCTTTGTAGGACACCCAAAACACAGAAACTTGTCCGACAGCAGTGCACATCAGCGCAGGCTTGGACGTTCTGTTCCACAGTTTGGAAAGCTATACCGCTATTCCGTTCGTGCCTAAGCTTTTCTCTTTATGACGCGGTTTCAAACTGATGACGTTCTCGTTTCTCGTTCAGTTACACCGAACGCACTCCCCGTCCGGCTAACCCGATTCTGCGACCCGCGTACCAAGGAAGCAATCCCGTCGCAGACATCTTCTCTCTATGGGCTTTACAAACTACCGTCAAATACCTTCCTCGCATCGCCAAAAACAGGGATGATGAAGATGCTAGACGCCAGATGCTGTCAGTCTTTTTCCTTCAAATGAATCAACAAACCGACTGACGATGATGGGATGACTCCACAACAGCTTAGCCTCGTCTTTTGCCGGAATAGGATTTGGAAATGCAGGCGTTCATCTTTGTCATGGAATGAGTTACCCCGTATGCTTTTCTATCATCTCCCCCCTTTATGAGTACTCATTAAACGTTAACACTTGCCTCGTCCTTATCGTAGATCTCCGGCTTGAACAAAAAAGGCCCAAAGTATAAGCATCCCGGATACATCACCGATCTGCCTATCATCCCTCACGGCATCAGGTCAGTCAGTCAGCCATCACTAGTTTGATACCGACTGCCTTGGAGGCAGTGACTGATTAAACCTAATGATAGCGTCGCATTGACAGGCCCAGCAGGTGCGTCAACGTTTTTTTTTGACTGACACGAACAAACCCGTTGTGCTTAATTTGATACTTGTTTTCTTAGTGTTCCAGTTCACAGCCCCTTCGTCGCCTGATCGCCATCGTCAAATTCTCGCTATATTCAACGGCACCACAGTGTTGGACTCGTCCATCACAAGCATACCCGATAAAGACATAGGCGCTCATGTGTATGAGGCGATCGCTCGTTTCTTGGATGGCCTTGGTGTTCCTCGTGGTCTGAAGGCTGTCGGGTACGTTAACACTCATGCACCGGATCCGCTGCTCGCTGATTCGCGCAACTCTATAGATACACTTCGGCTGACGTCGAAAGGCTTGTCGAGGGCACTTTGCCCCAAAGGCGCGTGCTCGATCTCGCACCTGGCATCGGAGACATCGTGGGTTCGGACGGAAGGGAATATCTCACTCGAATCATTGAAGGATCTATGGAGTACTGATCTAAAGCTGCGGAATTATGCCTTCTCGCGAAATTGACGGTTCAGCTAAACTGTTTTCTTTCAAAATTTCAAAGCTTATATGAAATTGTTCTTATACCATTAAGGCGTTGGTGTTGACAAGATCTTGGAAGGAAACCAGTGTGCCTCCGAAGATGTCGAGAGCGCTGGGGATCCCTTCAAGATATGCGGATACGCGCAGGCGAGAATGGGCTAACCTTCCATATGTCAAATCGACCTGACCTCCCGATAAACGATCGACAAGAGCCAAATCACCAAGGTCTGAGGATAAACTGTCCAGTATGATGACAGACTCATGAGACAGGCACATACCTTTGGCCCCTCCTGCGTATGTTGTTGGAATCGTCACCCATCCTCCAAGCTCTTGAGGCGGTCAATACCTGACTCAACGCGGATCAACTCAACTTACTTGTGACGAGCTCTTCGTCTATTCCTTGGCAAAGCCCTTCCACGTCTGCAGCGTGGATCAAAAACTCGCTTCGCTTGACAATCAGTACACGTTGTCGAAAATAGGACTGCTCTAACCTGCAATACTCAGCAAGCATAGTGAGGGTATCTTCGCCTGGACTGAGATGGACGCTTTTCTCAAGCAGAACAGAGACCGACCTTTGTTGACTTCCGTGTCCGTTATGAGTTGCCATTTATTCATCGCTACGAACCACTTGTTCCCTCGGCGTCTACAGCTGTATGATATTGAGCAAGGTGCCCAGTGCCTTCTTTGTTTGCGCGCACCTAACGTCGACCACCAAGCGTTCTTTTCCAACAGAAGTCGAGATGGCTTTGAGTCTTTCCAGTGCAAATTTACCTCCTGGAAACAAATACGATGTAACGATTACCTGTTCCGGTTTGCGCTTAAGCGTAAAATAGAAGTGTATACAGCATACCTTACTAGCTCCAACATCCAGCCATTCTTGCGCGTTCTGATCAGTGATTCCTCCGCCGATTTGCATCCCACCTACGACGATTCTCAGTTGTAGCACATCGCGATTCAATGTAGATCATGTGTAACCTGGCCATGCCGCCAACGCCGCTCTGGCTGCCTCATCGTTTCCCGACCCGAGCTTAATTATATGGCCTCCTTTTAAGTCGTGTTTCCTATAGAGCTCGGAGAAGCTTTCCGGTGGCAGGCTAGGTAGTTCATGTTTGTATTTGTGCTCGCGACAAATGGGCGACTGCTACATGCCTTGAGACGAAATTTGTTTTCAAACCATCCTCGGAATCTTCAGACAGGGTTCCGCCGACAATTTGCTTGACTTTTCCATCATGCAGGTCGGTACAAGGCCTGAATTGGCTGCGACGGCGATGAGTGGACATTGCAATGGAGGTATCTAGATTAGATTAGATAAAATGTGTCCAATCTTAGATTGTGCCGATGACAAATCAACTATACAGTTCTGATGAGTAAGGTTCAGGACACAAATCGAGCGTCCACATACACCGCCGCCATCGCACACGTCGTCGACGCTCCTCAAGGTAATTGTCAGTCCTTCTCTATATGATGTTATGCTAGGTGGCCTACGATTGGACGCGTAACTTGAGCGTTTCATCTTGCTGCTGCTTCAGCATCTCCTTGTCCTTCCCATACCCCGCTTTTCGTCGAACACAGAACATGGCTAATGCTTTGGTGGTAGATCCAACATGCCCGGAAAAGTAAAGGCCTACGAACTCCAGTCAAAGTACGCACTACTTTCAGAAGCGTCAACCTCAACTTTGTTCTGACCTCTTGATCCTAGGTCAAAAAATGACTTGTCGAAGCAACTCTTGGAGTTGAAGACTGAACTCCTCACGCTCCGGGTGCAAAAGATTGCTGGAGGATCTGCCTCAAAATTGACCAGAATGTGCGTACACCCCTGCTCGGCGTTTTCTTCGTTATGCAGAGGATGACGGTGCCGAATCAGCTCAACTGTTCGCAAGTCAATCGCACGGGTGCTGACTGTGATGAACCAAAAGGCTCGCTCAAACCTGAGGGAGTACTACAAAGACAAGAAGTTCTTGCCCCTGGATCTCCGAGTCAAGAAGACACGCGCAATAAGACGGCGTCTGACCAAGGTGCGAAATCAGCCACTGCCTTGTTGGAAGGACCTGCAGTCCTAAAGTGGAGATGTCCTTTTACAGCACGAAGCGGCTGCCAAGACATTGAAACAGCGCAAAAAGGATCAAAACTTCCCTCTTCGCAAATACGCAGTGAAGGCATGAAGACGGAGTGGATGGTCTTTGGTTTTTTAATGAGTCTTTTGTTTTGTATGCCCATATGCGACAATCATACGATGCATGCGCCGTTCCGAATCTGACATTCACCGTGTATCATCCGAGGCATGATCGTGTTTCCGTTAGAAGAGAGTGAGAGGCTTGAAAAGGGAATAATGATATGTTTTGATTACGTCATGCGAGGACGGATTCGTTGGAAACCCTGAACTGTAGCAAGAACTGAAGCTTGTTTCCGTCGAGTGGGCGCTATCAGCGTCAGTATAATTCCTTCAGACCTCCTGAATTCCCCATCTCTCGTTCGATACTTACTTCCATCATCGCCTCTTTTCGTTCTTGCCATCGTGCTTATCTCCACTTTTTACCCCATTCACCACTTCAAATTGTTACCTTTGTTCTCGTTTTCTCGTGACTGCTCTTCTCAGACATCCCTGGAATCGCTTATAGACCCCTTCAGCCTCGTTTTCGCGGGACAAGTCGCTGGAGAATCATACTTACCACCTCACCCGCGGCCAATCACTTTTCCCCCTCCTTGCTATAATATTGACCCTTGTCAAGGCAGTCAATGATGGTAAGTCTTTCCATCAAATTTATGTTATAGCCTATGACCTCGTAAGCCGGGAGGGGGGTTGTCATGTTGTGAAGATGTCTCCACACGTGCCCATACAATTCCATCTTGGGCCAACATGAGGACATCCCTCAGACTTGTCAAATGGTTCCTGGCGTCTTCAGCCTTCTCCGCTCACCATGATCTCCCCTTCTCGCTTCTCCAGAAAGCGTAGCAGTACTGACGATGGTCCTAAATCACAGCCGAAAGCTAATAATCGTTCGGCACCCCCTTCGCCGACTGTGGAGCAGCAAGCACGTCCCCGAGAACCTTATCCGGTTCCCAGTAGCAACCCAGCGAGTCAGTACACCCTCCTTGAGAAGTTGGGAACGGGTAGTTTTGGGACGGTCTACAAGGCAATGCACAATGAGACGAAGCAAATCGTTGCTGTAAAACAGATCGGTGAGTTGTTCCTCGTCTCAGTTACAACCTGTGGAGCTCAAAAGCCCTTTTGTAGATTTGGAAGATTCTGACGACGATATATCCGAGATCCAGCAGGAAATTGCCAGCCTTGCGCAGTGCGACTCTGAATATGTTACCCGTTATTATGGCTCCTTCGTCGTGGCCTATAAACTCTGGATCATCATGGAGTACCTGGCAGGGGGTTCCTGTCTCGACCTCCTCAAAGCAGGCGTGTTTTCAGAGGCGCACATAGCCGTCATATGCAGAGAGCTACTTCTGGGTCTGGATTATCTGCACACAGAAGGAACAATTCATCGCGATATCAAAGCCGCCAACATTCTCTTATCCTCCTCTGGCAAAGTGAAACTTGCAGATTTTGGAGTTGCTGCACAGTTGACGAACACCCTCCGACACACCTTTGTCGGCACCCCATTTTGGATGGCCCCAGAGGTTATTAGGCAGGCGGGCTATGACGCAAAGGCTGACATGTGGAGTTTGGGAATCACGGCGATCGAAATGGCTAATGGGGAGCCTCCCTTGGCAGAATACCACCCAATGCGGGTTCTTTTTCTTATACCCAAAGCGAAACCCCCGGTACTGGAAGGAACTTTTTCAAGCTCTTTCAAGGACTTTGTTTCTCAATGCCTGACCAAAGACCCCAATGCCGTAAGCCGCTTTTCGAGCTTATCAGATTCTTGGTAACCCTTCTTGCAGCGACCATCAGCGAACGAACTGTTACAACATCGCTTCATTAGAGGCGCGCGCAAGACTTCATATTTGACAGAGCTCATCGAGCGATACCAAGACTATCGGGCAAAACTACCTGGGAAGGGACACCAAATGTATCAGCCAACTGTCAAAAACAGCGTCGCGTGGGACAACACTGTTCGAAGTGACTGGAACTTCGATACTCTCAGATCTCCGACGACTGCCATGGGGACTTTCACATCAATGGCTCGAGATCTTTCCATGCCTCCTGGAATGATTCCCGATGAAGACGAAGAATATGAGGCTTCCGTCGACACTGGAGCAGCAACGAAAGGTAGTGACCCGATGACGAATGGAATTGGCATGAACCTCGGCGCGATGCATTCCACGGTCATCATCAAATCGTCCCACTTGATGCCTGTGGAAGAAGACACGAAGACGGACTCAGACCAAATCCCAACGGAGCTTCCTTCTGGTGCGTTCTTTCGTTTCCGGGATTTACTCTCTCGTTGACCATATCCGTACAGGTGCACCGCCCGCTTATACAGGCTCCATGCGAAGTGGAAGCAGAGCGTCGTATGCTGCACGGAACAACATCAACGGCGCCGGAACAATCATCAGCGAGGCTGACCTTGGCACTGGCGTCGATACAATTCGACCTGTCAAGAAGGTCGACCCCATAGGGTCCCTGAGACTTTCCGCGGATTACGTCGGCAGTTTGCGCCGAGAAGCAAGTGATACCCCACCGTCACCGACACCCAGCAAGCGAGTCGTCACTGAATCCGCGCGGGCAGGAAGATCAATGGTTGAGCAAGTCGTTTTGCCAGTGATTCAAAATGTCGTGTTCTTTTTTTTTTGGTTCAACGTGGCATCGTCATGCTGACTGGTTCTTTAGGCTATTCGGGATGATATGGACGCTCGTGAGATAGAATCTCTCAGTATGTTATCCCGAGGTTTTGGCGAGTTGAAAGAGGCGAATCCGGAGCTGGCCTACAACGTCATCCTGGATATCCTTTCTGGCATCAACGAGTATGTGACGAACTCTTGCAAATATTTCACTCTCTGATATCACGTTCACAGAAACAACGCCGTTCGGAGTCACGTTCAAACCTCGCGTGGCCTGTTTCCACACAAGCGAGTCGTCCGCAAGAGCGAAATGACCTCTAAGGGTCTTGTCATCACGGAGATTCAGGAGGATATAGCTGGCCTTCCTGTGACTGGTTCCCCAAACTCCACTACTGTCCTGCCATCATCAGCTTCATCCAAGAGTGATGAGTCTGCTTCTCCCGTCAAACGATCACCTATAGCAGAACTTCTATATATGCGGTGGATGGAGGGGTTGAAGATCAAGTGGCCGAGTCTCATGTAGCGACGGCCAGTCTACTGTTGTGGCCGCTCATTCCTGGTTCCGTGGCTCTTCTCATCCTTGGTTTCCTCGTTCCCTTCAGCGTCTTTTGAACTTTACACAGTATTTATACATCCTTCTTATATCACCACCATCACGGTTTTCAATCCTCTCACGGCCTCAACTACTGTTTTCACTTTTCCCCATCCCTCCACTTTGCCATTTACTGATCCTTGGCACCTCTTCATCCTGTTGCATCCTCTTACCCCCCCGTTCAAAACTCGGTTTCTTTTGAAACATTTCCCCCACGAATTTTTATCTCATGTTTAGTAGACGCCTCTCTCACGAACCCACCTCACGAAATTTAATAATTCTATCCCTCTTATCGTTCTCTTGCCTTCGTTACGTCATCTTTTCCTCTGCTCTTCTATCCTCTTATCCTCGCCCATCCCCTTTCGTCTCTTTCATCCTTTCACCCCTTCACGATACCTGTTTTTTTTTGACAGTTTATAGCTCACGAAATTTTCGAAAAATGGCATTGTAATGAAAAGGCTTCATCGAAGCATCTTGAATCTCGGGTGTCGAGTAAATGTAAGGCTCCATGATTGGACGCTTGCGTCGTGAAGTGAAGTTGTGGGAGGTGGTAGCGGGATAACGACTACTGCCGTTATGCTCACATTAAAAAGAGCCAGCTGCTGAGTATCAGACGGCAGGCCTCAAACCTGTTCATAGAACCTTGGGTAGGTAGGTAATTGTTTGGAACTTGCAACGCGTGCGTGCCGGCGCGTTATCGTCATTTTGACTGTTTGATTGATTTTTTTCGCTCTTGGCTTTGCCGTATATGATGTGAGCACCAAGAACTTACGTCTCAGCACTCATTGCGGTAGTCAGCGGTATTAACATTGAATTTTTCTCTGACGGGGTGTGAAGTCGAGCGAGAGTCTGATTGCGTCGCCGTCAATCGCCAGCAACTTGATGGTGAGTGTGGATCACCCCTATTTTTTTAATGAAAGAGGTTTTCCACCCCTAAATTTCATTGCATGTATTGTTCAAAATGGACGACCCAGTCTCACTTGTTTTTGCTCCTTGCGAACAAAAAAAAATACCAGAAGAATCACAGTCTTTAGAGACAA
>CEMH01202953.1:0-27424 GCA_001179725.1 Macrocystidia cucumis | reverse complement strand
TCGTCCTTGAAAAGATCGGGAGGGGAAGGGTGCGGAATCAATCCCTGGAGTTTCTCTCCGTTTATCGGGGTACCGAAGGTCACGCCTAGCTTCGCTCCTGGGCGTGGAAGGTATTTGTAAGGGAACGGCCGCCCTTCAGGCATCAGGTCTTCGAATCCCGAAAGCCACATGGGAATTATTGTTGGTGGGCGAGTCGTTTCCATCAACATCCGACCACTGGTTACCAAATTTAGCTTTGATGGTGATATGATGATGGGAAGAAAAAACAAGACTTTACATTCCCCACTTGAATCTCGGCAGACGCGGAATTCCAGCTGTATCATGGAAGTAAATGCGTGGCTGGTTGACCTTGCCTTCACTGAATATGTGTACCTGATCGATCGTTTAGAAAATGATGATGATAAATGATGACGAGGTCAAGAGACTCGAACCCATGCGCCAGAATTCAATTTCGCGATTGACGCGTCAATTGCAGGCTGGTATATACCTCTCCCCCGAAAAGTCTCCAGGGTCTGGCCAAGTCTAAAAAATGTTGAAAAGACACTTCCTGAACGATGTCAGATATGATCGGAAGAATGGCGTGATTTTCTGCACTGACGGGTTTGTGAAGATTATGTCCGACGCGCCCAGTGACCACCTGGTTGTTCGTGAGCTGAGGTAGCACCTAGCGGGAAGAATACCCCAAGTCAGGGGGTCATCAAGCCTGAACCCGAAAAGATCAGAAACGACAATTGTTGGAGACTGGGGAGAAGTGAATAATACGTGGAGATGTGGTTCGAAACTACATCAGATTTGTCACTGCATTGAACGTTTGGTCATTCCTATGGACACACTCCGTGCATACCTGTGATGACTCCATTCCCGTTGTCGTCGCGATTTAGAGCTTCGAGGAGAGTTGGTAAACCGTTGACAGAGATTGAGCAAAATCGAGAGTTGAGAAAAGCCTTTGAAAGGAGACCCACGGAAGCTACTGTTGCTACAGAAAGCATTCCAGTTGAGTTAAAGAGTCAATTAGTACGGAGGAGGCCGGCGGAAGGAGCGGCCGAGTTATGAATATTAGGTAATAAACGGGGATCGCCCCACTCCGGTTCCCCCAAAAGAAATTTATTCAACAAACTTAAACCATTTCAGTCAGCAGTAATCCCCTCTCATACGACTTCTCCTCCATCCTTTCCTCCCTCTCGTCCTCGTCGTCGAGTGGAGGCTCAAAGCCCCTCCGCGCTGCCTCCGCCGCCCCTCGCGACAATGTTGGCCCTTTTCTTCCTCAGTTCAATAGCAACTCTCCTCTTCGTCTATTTCTTCATGCCCGCCCTTTGGTTATCTATCATGGCGGTTGACGACTCTCTTGACGCTCACGAAGCCGGTCGGGCACTTGTAGCTTCTCGTTCGTCTTGTTTTTCCCATTCATAGTTGTTGTGTCTTGTGCTCACTCTTCCCAACTCGAACAGGAAATCCATTTCGAGAATCTGGGCCCCCCGCCAATATGGCGAAACTCATCCTCCTCAGGCATAAGGTGATCTATCATTATCTACCCTCAATTTCATTTTGCTGATAGCTGGTTCTTAGATTCAAACCAACAGCAGAAAACGAAGAAGTTCTTCGCAGACGCGACAAGTCGCGAGGTCATACAGCATTTCCCCCACGCGCTCAAAACCCTCATGGATTCGTCTTGGGAAACCATTTGGAGGCAAACAATCACATTAATTCCTTTGCACCTCCTTCCTTTCATTATTCGCCTGCCCGCACACACCCTTATTACAATTTGTTATTCTACCATACCCCTTGGCCGCTTTTCTCTCTTCTTTTGGGAAGCAGACTTGTAAAATGTAACATCACTTGTCCCACTGGGTCCCGCATGTCTTTGTCCATCGAATGAACTCGTCAACAGCAAGTTTATGGGTTACGTCGTTTTAGATAATTCCAATGGATACACACAAAGCAATGAAAGGCACGAGGCTCGACAATACAAAACAAGCAAAGATAACGAGTGAACATTCGAACCATTTTCTCAATCATTTAAACCGCGAACTCCTATCTGCAACCCCATCCAACACACTTGGGGCGCTCTTCAACAGCTTCCGAGGCTCCTTGGTCGTAACAGACGCACTCGACCCCTTCACGCGCCCCGAACCCGCTTCGTTCTGAACCTTGAGCTTCGCATGACCAGTGACGGCAGCGCTCACTCCAGACCGTCCCGTCCCGATATTCCTAGACCTCGCCCCTGCATCCTTCGCCCAAGATTGCAACCTCGCAAGATGAGCACCACTCTCGGCGGAAGGTTGACGCTGCAACAGGATGCCGCACAATCAGCATCAGGGTCACCCAATCTCCAGAATCGTATTTTGCAATTCACCTGAGAACCATCATCAAACTCCGAGTCAACACTGTCCCAACGCCGTGCACTCGTGGTTTTCCTGGGGACTGCCGAGACTTGTTTTACCCTGATCTGGACGTCACCCTCATCGAACATCTCCCTATCCACCCAGGATACGTCACGCAGGTCCACACGGCCTTCTTCCTGTGCGTAGTTACGACGAGTAAGGATCCTGTGATGTATCCTCAAAGATAGCAATGGAGGAGTGTGGACTAACCTCGTTCCGTGACGCCAACGCACGCACTCTTCGCGCGATTTCCTCACGTGAAACATACTGCGACTCCTCTAGCTGCGTTTCATCCTCTCCACCCTGCTCATCATTCGCCATGTCTTGATCTTGAGACTTCTGCAGGTACGCGAAATCTTGACTATCATCCGCTAGCAAGTCTGTTTCATAGACCCTGTAGAACGCATTGGTGGCATCGTTTTCGGCTGAGGAACAAATTTATTAGTACATGATCAAAACATCCCCTGATCGGTGAATCTGTTGCCTCGTTCACTCACCCAATGCTCGAATGTCATCTCGATCAGCCTGATGTCGTTTATGCATCCCTTGACGCCGTCGCCGCGCTTCGTCGTCTTCATCCTCGTCCTCACTATCGCTCATGGCGATACCGTGGTCTCTTTTCCTCAGCCTGAGTTGACCATTGACAACATTTTCATGTAGTTTTTGGTTACGTTGATCCTCTTCCTCCTGTTGTTCCCTTCATATTTATTGTCAATACCACGACACCTGATCCGACGGAACGTTAAATGCACTCACTGGTATAACTTGTGGACCTTATCCGCTGCAACATCCGCCTCCGTCATCTCAGCATCATCAACCAACGTCTCCAAAGTTCTATCCAAATCCTCCCCTTCTTCTTCTTCCCCATCCTCCTTCTTGCCCAAACCAAAGCCCATCATCTCATCATCATCCGACTCCTGAGCTTCCTCCTCGATAAAGTCAGACTTCTCGAGCTTCTTGCCATGGGGTTTATCCTTTTTCGCTTTGGCCGCTCGAGCCAGAACATCAAAAGCATTCAACGGCTCCTCAAGCACGCGGTTCCGAGGGTTCAAAGTCAATCGTGATGGTGACGTCAAATCAAACGAACCCGAACCGCCTAATCCAGGAGGTGGGGAGTCTATGCGTTTCACCAATCGACGTCTTCGTGGCGAAGTCATTGCCGTTCCCACTCCTGTTCCCGTTCCTGCTGCTCCAGGCGAATCAAAGTCCAAAGATCCAGTAAGCGAGAGCGTTCGGAGCGGACGACGCAATGGCGATTGAGAATCGGACGGCGTGCCATGGATCGAGGGTGTTCCTTGGCCGCCGGTGGGGCGACCATACCTTATCAGCTTCTGTGATGGTGAAAGTGGGCGGTACACTTCTGGACTGGCAACGTCTGGTCGTGTTTGAGTGAGGAACCTATGTGACGTTTGTTCGTTGTGAAATTACAATGAGGTTCCGTCTGTTGATGATCGAGGAAGCTGAAGAGAAACGCACCCAGCATCATTGACATACAAATCAGCCTTTGCAAGAGGCTTTTTAGTGGCTACCTCGATAAGGTACTCTTGTTCCTTTTCAAAGATGAGCTCCGCCTTGCGAATCAGCCCTTCGCCTGCTTGGAATGCTGGTTGAAGACCGGCCTCCTGTGTCAAGTCGAGGTTGACGCCACCATTCTTCCGGAGCTTGCTTAAAGCAGACGTTGACTGAGGACAGAGTCAGACTGTGTTTTTACGTAGAACATGAAACACCAACCTTTTCGATGAATGGATCAGACAAGCTGGGGGCAAATGAAAGGGGGATGCGTTGAGTCTGACGTGGCTTCAACTGTTCAGTCCCTGATTCAAAAAGATCCGAGAAGCTCGGCTGCAATGGAGCTGGCTTGAACGATCCCACTTCTTCATCTGAGAACTGTGACAGAGCAGACGATTTGCCCTTTCCACCAAAGAACGGTTTGAGGGATGGACTGGGTTGTAGTGTTGAAGGAAGTTCCAAAGAACCTGACGTGCTCGAACCAGCAATCCGTTGAAGCCGAGCGGTGAATGGTGAAATAACCGAGATTCCCGCTTTCGGAGACGAAAATGGGTCTTCATCGGCCACGATGCCCCCGAGAATCGGTCTGCTCCCCAACGCGTGTCGCACCACGGCTTTGTTCTCTTTGTCCTCGCTGCGATCGAACATAAGCGAATCATTGTTTTCCTTATCGTTTTCGTCTTCTGTCGGATCCTCGAATGAAGAAAGGGAACCCCGATGCTGCAGCCCGAGCAGTAAAACCCCGCCGTTCTCATTCTGTGAGGAGGATTAGCTATCCGCATGGGATGAATGACTAGATCTTACGTCGGTGACCTGTGTGTTTTCATTGTCGTTGTCATCCTCTGACTCGGATTCTACCACGTTTGCATGTTTGGATGAGCGCACAGGGACCTTCACGACTTCAAGGTCTTCATCATCTGTTTTCACACCTTCATCGTCTTCATTGACCATAGTAACGTCACCGTCACCATCGGCGTTATCGACCGTCTTGTGAGAGGTGTGAGGAGAGGGGCTACCGGAACCTCGCCCTTCGGGTGCCCAGTCATTGTCGTCTTCGTCGTCATCATCGTCTTCTTCCTCGTCAAACTGGTTGCGGGGTTTAGCAGCACGCTCGAGGCCTTGTTGAACGTAAACATCGAGGGCGTCGCCAACCGCGCTCTTGTCCTTGTCCGCTGTGAGCTCCGCAACCTTGCCTCCTCTCCGAACCCACTCTTCCTCTTTTTGCCTCGTCAACTCGTTCTTAGTTTGTAACACCTTCTGTGCCATGAATTGAGCAAGCTCCTTCTGGCTCATCGTCCCATTCTTCAGTTTGCCCTCGACTGATTTCTTAGGAGATGGAGCACTATCTGGTCGTTTGGTCAAGCTGATGCCGCCATGAATAAGCTGCCGTCTTCTGCCTTCTGACATGGCGATTTTCTTCCCCGACTTCCTTTCAGCGCTCTCTTCTTCAACCACAGCCCGCATTGAACTTGGGTGGTCCTCGACGTCAATAATCTCTAAATCGTCATCGTCGTCCTCTTGATCACTGGTCGAAGCCCGCAAAAGTGTTGCTTTCTGCTGGGCAAGGAACATTCGCTTCCTTTCCTTCAGTGCCTCATGGTTTCGTAGCTTGGCCTCTTCTTCTTGCTTTCGCTGCTCCATCGCTAGGAGGTCGCTAACCTCAGGCATAACTTCTTCGTCTGAATCGTTGAGTGCCGGAATATCCTCGAGGAGTTTTCGGGATGTGGGCACATCGAGCTCATCAGCCGAACTACGCCTGCGAAGGAAAGTAGGAGGCGGAAGTTGAAGGCTGACACGGCGCCGGTTTGTCTCGACCGCAGGGGAAGATGAAAATGGTATGATGGGATCTGATGATGGTATGACGGATTCGCGGGGCTTTTTCTGTCTACACTTGGCTGTCAGAGAGATGATATCAACTGAGAATGTTTAACCTTCACTTACAATGCAGAGAAGAACGCAGGCATGGAATATCTCTCAGAATTTGTGTTAGGGCGGGGAATGGTAGATGTGCGCTCCGCCGCCAGCCGAACACGCGCTTTCGCCGTTTCTACTAAATCTTTCTTCGTTGGAGCCTGGCACACACGTTCAGGTCTCTTCTTGTCTGCGGAGAGGTAGTCACGAACCTTAGTTTTTGTCTTTTTCCGCTTCGCCTTCTCCTTCGATTTTCCTTTTTTATCGGAGTCGGATGGTGCAGGATCATCAGCCGAATCAAAGAGGTCGCCTGTTGAGTTTCTATGTCGAAGCGACCCCTTTGCCTTGGGCGGTGATCTCGACGACACGCGCACAGGCATTTCGTCATCATCGGAACTTGTCGATGTTTGGGCGGGGTTAGTCGCGCGTTGGACTGTGGATGCCAAGGAAGATGGGGAGCCTTTGCTTCCCTCTGCCATCTGGGAATCAGAATCAGAGTCGTGCACAACCACGCGCCTCGGTATTCGCGTGCGATTTTTTACAGGGATCGGGGATATCGCTGGGGATGATTGCTGGCGCTTCTTTTCTGGTGAGGAGGATAATGGCTCGGAAAGCGTGGAAAGCGAAGAGAAAGAGGGTTGAACACCGTTGTGCTGCTGGTTCGAAGCGACGGGTGATGGGGACCTTGTCTTGGGCCCTTCAGTGGGTTCTGTTGAGGGCTTGGTTGGTGGCGTTGCGCGATATAATGTAGGAATGACATTTTCAATGTCTTCATCCTCATCCAATTCCTTGAGGCGCTGTTTCCATCCAAAAGAGAATTTGACGGGCGCGTCGCTCGGACTCTGATCGTCGTCGTCGTCGCCAGCATGATCTGATGAGAAACGTGATGGGTCGGAACTTGGTGGTATCTCTTCATCGAGGTCAAGTGGACCCGTTTTAAATGTCGATTCTTTTGTCAAAGAGCTGGAAGGCGCAGTCAGAAAGGAAATGTCTGGTTCTTCGACTACCACGGGTCGCTTGCGACCATACGTGAAAGTTGGTCGCTGTACTTTGGGAGGAGATGACGCCGGAGAAGAGAGAGAAATCGTGGAATCAGCCACAAGCGAGGTATCTTTGAGGACGGGCATGTTGCACACTGGACAACGACGAGGAAGGGGGGTAATCACGGGTGGGGACAACCAGGTCAAGTCACTCGTTAGTGACCAACCTCGACAACAAACATCACACCTGTGACATGTCGCGTTTTTGGAAATAACTTAATTACGGACGCGACGCGAACACGTGTTGAAAAACGTTGTAAAACTATAACAGCTTTGCGACGTTAAGAAACAAATGACTTGAAAGTCTGAGGCGTGTTATTGTATGGCATAAGGAAAAGCAGGGTACTAGGAGTCGTGGCTCTGCAGAAGCAGGGCATGAGACAATGATTTTTCATACTTGCCTAGCTTGACTCAGCATTAGATATCAATCAGCGCAGCCTCTTCGCCCTAACTTTGTTCAGTAAGATGTTGCATCTGATGTAGAGGAAAAGTCTACCTTCAATTTCTTGAGCCCGCCCGTCCTTGCAAGATACGCCGAGCCAGTATCTGCCCAGACCTGGTATTGTGCAATCTTGGCCTCATCGTCAAAGTCCAAGACTGCGGCGAATGTCTCAGAGTAGGATTCTTGTGTGGATAACCACGTAATCTTCGCCTTCCCAGTCACCGCAACTTTGGCGGATTCGCTGTCCACGATGAACTCTGAGAGTTCTAGGTTCTCAAACGCCACTGCTGCCCCGATATCTCCAAAATAAGTCTTGATCCCTTCTCGCCCAACATACTCCTTCCCAAAGAAAGGTGCAAGCTTCGATTCGCCATGCTCCATAGCGGAGGGTTTGTGGGAGGTGGAGAAGTATGCAAGAATGGTATCCAAGTCCTTTTTAGAAGTTAGAGCGGCGAAAAACTCCTTGGTGGTCTCGAGTAGCTGATCTCTTGATGGCATTGTGGAAGGTTGGAGTTGCCTCGTGCCCGCTGACCGCCCGAGAAGACATTGTTGCTGCATAACAGCATTGCAAGACCCAAAAGGAAGCTGGAATCAAATGCCATACAGCTTAACCTATTTCGAAAGGACGAAATCACACGGTCCTTGAAAACGAGATTATGGAGCAAACCTCAACAAAGTATAGCCAAGGGTAGAGATATTTCACCAATATTGAATAGTCTAGATTGCTAAGATGGATGACAATACGCAGGATTACACATACCTACTAGAGATCAAAATTCAATTAATGGTTTCCCGTCATCTTGAGGCACTGCTGGCTGCTCTCCTTCGGCCCCCTGTGATTGTATGATACTCAGAACATCAATTGATTGAACGTAGCGATGAGACAAACCTCTCTTATTTGCTTGAGCTTCCCGATACGAGCTAGATACGCGGACCCAGTGTCGGCCCAGATTTGATACTCTGTGATTTTCACTTCATGGTCGAAATCCAGAACGTAGGCAAATGTCTCCGACCAGGTTTCTCCAGTTTCTCGCCAAGTAAACGTCCCCTTTCCGGTCAAAGCAACACGAGACGTTTCGGTATCCACGACGAACTCAGAGAAGACGATTTCAGTATAGGTGAGCAATTTTCCAATGATCTCGAAGTACTCTTGTACGCGTGGTAGGCCAGTGAATGCTCGCCCGAGAAAAGGGGCAAGTTTCGGTTCGCCATGTTCAAAGGCAGTGGGCTGATGGGTGGTTGAGAAAAAGGATAGAATGGTAGCGACGTCTTTCTTTTCCGAGAATGCGCTACAGAAAGCTTGAGCGACAGTGAGAAGGCGTTCTCGTGTGGGACTCATGGTGGATTCGCAAGGAAAGCTCGGAGGTTTGTTTGTTCAAGTTCCTTTCACGACTTTCACGGCCAGTGGCGGCTCCACTGGCAACCAGCTTGAGTTACAGTACAAGCCACTTGAACTCCAACAACATCTCCTTCTAGCTCGGCACCAGAACATAGATTGCCTCGAGGCAAACGCATGCCGAAATTATTTCGGCTACTTGCGTCTTCCACAGTCCAACGAATCTCGCAATTTTCACTTCTGCGGCATCAGTGGAGGTCGTATTCGTCAGGTTTCTCGCCGTTGGGAAGGTGGCGTATCTAAAACTTCATCGCTTCTATTTCTTGGGACCCAGTTGACTCCCATGTCAACTCTACAAGGGGATTTAATGTTAGACTCGACATGGCAGACTGATGTCCGCCACCATCATTCATCATGTGGACACAGCCGGACCGTTGGTGTCCCGAATCACTTGAAGCACAATTCAACAGAAGACACTTTAGAGGTGGAAGTAGGCTACGACTCTTGGTATGCAACATTATCTTCGGTAGTAACTCTCAAAATCAATGATCGTTGAACGAACAGCGGTGACTTTGGTCCTCATGTTATGATTAGGTCCCAGGTTCTTCAGTTGCACGATGACTACGGCCATGACGAAATGAAACTTCTGAAACTGCTTTGCCTTGCCGGAAATAAACTCATAGAGTCCGCCCTGCGTTCGTTGAAGGTTCACCTCGAGATTGCAAATTCGGTGAAATTCTTGCGAGAACACCTTTACCAGTTTTCTCATACCCCTTAAAGACAGTTGAGTAACCAACCCTCCTTCTATACCATCAAACTGATGAACACGTTTTTCTGAGCATCAGTGAGAGCGATATAGCTCAGCGTACTATCGCTGATATGAACCTGAGAAAATGATTCGGTCCGCGCTTCAAGGCGTCGACGCGTCATTGCCCGTCCTCAGCACTTCCTCAAGCCGTAATTTTTCATACAACGCCCCCACTGCCACTCATCTCGTATCAGATCCATCTTTACGAAAAGGCACAACCAGGCCCAAAATCCAAGGGTGTTTTCTATAAAGGCGGCTCGCATTCGCCCCCGATCAGCACTCGCGAGAGATATTCGCCGTTAACTCCTGCCACTTCGTCCCGGTCATCCATTGACGAGAAACGTGGCCCGTCATATGTTGTGAGACGTAGCTCACCACCACCCCGGATTCTCTCTGTCGTGCCTAGGGTTTTCATGCTACAGAGATCCCGTGGAATCTTCATGAGATTCCCAACAATCTCACTCTTTACCAGGAAACTCTGGACCATTCTTAGGGACAGCATGACGCTACCTCCTTCCTACTTCCAAAGAACACCACAGGGCTGCGTTATCACGGTATTTAATTGGTCGCGAGCCTCACGCAACGAATGTCATCCGAAACGAAGTAGCTTATCAACGCCAGAACAGCCCGTGTTAACGTCGAAACACGTTCGTTGAGGCTCAGCCCCTCGGACAAGTGGGTCTGGGGTTTCTTGAGCTCTCCCTCCATATAGCGCACTGCAGGGACGGTTTTGCTCAAGAAGAGTCCAGGGCAGAACAGGTGAAGGCTTCTTGGCTGATTCGTATTGGTCAGTGAAACGGCATGCCTTCCTTCTCGAGCGATTGACGGCTGCCGGCTCCAGGTAGTCGTTGTAAGTCAGCCATAGGGAGATGGTTTTTTCGACGTGGAAACATACTCACGTTCGTAACAGAGTTTTCGGACATTCGCCTCGACGTTTTGATTGAAATCTCCAAGCACTGCAGTAGGCTTCAATGATGTGCACGAGATGTGATAACGAAGGGGTCACTAACCGCGAGGGCTTAACGATACCTTTCCCCAGTCCATCATCGGTTTAACTTTCTACTTGGGGACTTTGGCTGGCTTCAGGTGCAGGATGACACCCCGAACACACACCTCGTATCGCGCCAAATGTCAACACAGCCTTGACAAAGCACTTGAACACGCTGGATCATCCGAACCTTACACCTCTGGTTAATCTCGTTGAAAGAACACCCCAAACCGGCCTCCTCAATCTTGAAAAGATGTCACCCCGGACAGTGTCGCTCTCAAGAACTGTCATGACTTTGGTGCAGGTTATAAACGGAACAGCATTCAATGACGGTTTCTTCCTCCCGTGTGAGTCCGCTCAATCACCTAAACTGCCTTGATAGGTTTTAAACATCGCAAACAGTGATCGGGCAGTACGTTTTGAAATCGCATTATTGGTTATCAGCGAAGAACCAGCCTGTATCATCCCAGCACAGAGCCTTCGCTCTCGGCAATTACTAGCATCCAGAGGTCTTCATAGCACAGAGTCACCATAGGCCTGGCATTTTGCGTGTATCGAACGGTTCCAATATCTCCATCCCGTACTACTCCCACATCCGACTCCTGTTGCGATGTTGATGTATATGTACGCTGCGCTGAAACGAATTTGGCACACAATGGCATGTTTCGACTCGCAACCCTGAACCGCGCTAGGTCAATGTTCCCCTTTCCGGCCAGCCCTCTGAGGTGCGTGCCCAACACGAGTTGCTTCAAGATGGACCACTTGACAGGCGGTATTCATTTCCGAAAGATACAGACACTCATAAGCCAGAATAGTAACTGAATCGACCTCTGTCCCTTTCAGGTCGTCACGTTGCTCACAGCTCAAAGCTGATCCATACTCCCCTTTGTGTCCGGCATAGAGGAATCTCGAATCCAGTGTATCAACTTCTTTCCCCATCTCGAAGGGGGTAAGGAATCCAGGGTTCCCCCTATGATGTTCGTGACTTCCATAAGCTTGGTGCCAAAGCGCCCGATCTTCGCTTTCACTCCATGCATCACCCAATTTCAGATGTGGCCCATATGTGTGCTCGATCTGAACCTCGAGGCGTCCAACCGAGTACACACACTCAATGGAAAACAACCTCATTGTTGCCACTCATACAACCTATAAGAATGAGATCACCCCTCCGCAACTTCGCTTTTCTACCAAAACTCCCTTGAATTGCTCCTCCCTCTCCCCCCTCAACGACCCATTCTTCCAAATGGCAACCATGGCTTTCCCTGCGTACGATGGCTTTGCTCGTTCGATGTCCCGAAGACCCTCTATGGCATACCCTGCCACACCTCGCGGATTTACTTTCCCGGAACAACACCCGTCGATGTACCATGAACCGATGATGGCGCAAACAGTCGCTGGCGACGTGAGCACCTTCTATTCTTTACTCTTCGAAACTTTCTCATTGGGCTTAGTATCCTCAACCGGCATATCAAATTTACGCACCTTCTGCCGGCAATGTCCCAATCAGCCACCGTTTGACCGGTCCTAGTGCGTTGTTTGTGTCTACTTTCCCGACACCATGCTGACTGAAGTTCTCAGCTTACGATGATCTCGACATTGATGAACCCTACTATGACAACCCCCAGCTGGGCATGACCCCTTTGATGACCCACGGTTCGATGGTCCAACCTCGCCGTAGACGCCACTCGACTGTCTCCTTCGCACCACACCCTCCCCCGATTGACACCTACCGTCGCCCTGGTTCCATGCACCTCAAGTTCAAACGCAAGGGTTCCTTCACCGCCGGCATCAGTCTCGCGGAAGCGCAGTCGCACGTGCGACTCTCTGGCAACGACGCCTACACGTTGTACGATCTACATGCGGACCCCCGGAAGCGAATCCTCCTTCGCGTGAGGGTGAGTGCTAAAAATGAAAAACCTTATCTGCTCTCTTCTTCGTAAACTGACAGCGAGATTATTATTTTTCGTTCATTCGCAGTGGGCCGGATACCAATCTCTGACGTACGAGATTCCTTTGGACAGCTATGACGGGCGCATCAGCCTTTCAACTTTGGCCCGGCGCGTATCTCGCGCTTGTGTCCATTATCTCCAGGTCCGTTTTTGGGTTGACAGGCTACATCTCATGACATGGTTCCGCTGACTTTTCCGACAACATAGGCTAACGTGATCCCTGTTCCCTGGGACCGTGTGGAACTCCACCATCTCGAAGAGATTTCATACGGGATGTGGCAGCCCATGCTCTCGTCCCATTAAGCCATACCAGGTCGAGAGATATGACTGCCCTCACTGCCGTTGCTGTATCCACATGTCCTTCTCTGGCTATTGAGTGGCCAAGGACGTTGCTCAGTCGTGCTGCTGCTGCTGCTTTCCTTCCTTCCCGCCTTTCCGAGTATCGAGAAGAAGTAAAAGAAAAAAGAAACAGTTCATCAGATCATTGTGTTTACCCTTTTCTCCCTCCCCTTTCCTCCATAGGTTCCCCCCTTTCCTTGCTTGGCTATCAATTTGATCTGTGGTAGCCGTCAGTTGGCATTCCATTTTTGAAACGTATTTTTCATTCACGATTTCCCACTCTTCACGATCTATTCATTTCATTTCACTGCACTGCCCACCAGTTGATATTGTTTTTGATTTTTTCCACCTCACCGCTCCTCCCCAAATATCTTTCACACTACACTCCCCCCCTATATCAAGCCATCATCCTTTCATTTCATACCACAGCTTTTCTCGACAGCTTCTTCTGTACCCAGTCATGATGTACCAATACGTCAATCACTTATTCACAGCTATTAAACCATTACGCCGTTCACGACTTACCTATTGCGACTTTTGCCTCCAAATTTGTCCGGAAACCCCCCAAAGCACTGCTACCTTTAGAATTTCCTTTCATTTTCCGAACATGCCACAAGTGTTCTATTTTGCTTTTTTGGGTTTGCTGCGGCGACACCTTCTAGTTGTGGCACGCCAAATTCAAGTTGCATTTGGGAAAAAAGGAATTTAAGATGCGGTTGGGGGTATCGAAAAAAATAAGTCAAGTTGATACAGGGCCGAGTGGAGACCAAGTATGACACTGTCGTTACAAGATGCTGTTAAACCACGCAAAAAAAGAATCGAAAAGCACGGGCAAGAGGGGGGAGGGAAGATAAAGATGGTGAAAATAATAGGACCCAGGTCGGTACATACAACCTCTCTCTGGCTTCTCGCGAGATTTTTATACACAGAGACGCGCACACACTCTTGTTGCAGGTTCCTTCTTTAGCTGACGGGTACAGTGGAAAAAAGGGGTTTAGCCCCCGTCCAAGCGACGGAGGACGAGCTCGGTTCTTCCGACTCTAACGTCTGTGTGGGTGAAAGACGACTCAGAAAATACTCATGAACGGGGGGTGCTGAAGGGACCTACCTCAAGTAACATTCCCAAGACGTGGTCTACCTCTGATGGTGGGATACCACCACACCCAGCGCCAATCAATCTTCTATATTCACTCATTCGCCCACCAGTCCCAGCTTCGGCCTGGAAAGTGACCAATTCTTCAAAAGTCTCTTTTCTTCGAATCCTGTGTTGAAGGATGTCTTCCCTCAGCGCTTCGCATTGCTTCCTTATCTCCTCAGGATCCGTCGGTATGTCTGCGTGCAATGCGATCAAGTCGGAGATATCCTCCTCTCTTTCAACTTCTCTCCCCTTCCCCTTTTCATGAGAGGTTCCAGCGACAGACCCGTCAACAACACCTTCAACACCTTGCATTTGCGCGTCCTCATCGCCAAGCGCTTCCTCTCCCTCCATTGGTTCTTCAACTCTAAACACTTTCGTCGCCGGAGTAACCACCAACTCTCCTCCAGCCGCCTCCCTGATAACCTTCTCCCTCGCCTCTTCGTCCTTCACCCACTTCTCCCATCCAAGCCTGTACCTCCTTCCCATCTTATCCAACAACTCCACCTCCATCTCTCCCAACCTCGCACGCATACCCGTCAACCCCTCCGCTTGCGCTTTCAAATGTCCCACCGCCCTCTGACTCTCTAAAATTTCCGCCTGGATATTCCCCAACAACGCATGCGCCTGCGTCGTATCCCTTTCCTTATCCCTCAACTCCTGATCAAACGCTGCAGCAAGGCTATCCAACATATTCGTCACGTCGTTCACACACCGCGTGCTCGCGCGCTGACCGGCAGCCGAATGATGTAGCGGTGGGCGGTCGCCATTCGCAGGAGCGTACGCATACCCAGAAGGCGCACCGGGGGGTGGGTTTGCCGCTTGCGCGTTCCTAAACGACATACCCGCCCCTCGCGCGAGGAAGCTCGATGGTGGGGCAGGAGAAGCGCGGAATCTCTCATCTTCAAGGATATAATCCTCTGTGCTCTTGCCATCATTGTTTACCAACTTTGGATCTGCGCCGTGGTCGATGAGGATTTTGACGAGCCGTTTGGAACGGCAGCGCGCAGCCATAGTGAGGGCCGATTCACCATCTTCGTCTTGAAAGTTGATCACGTCCGCGAGCTCTTTGGGATAATCTGCGAGTCGGGCAAGGATAGTCTCCATGTAATATCGAGCTGCATGGGTTTTGCCTTTCGACATGGCGACATCCACGACGTGATGGAAGACCGTGCGGTTGTAGTTGTCGATGTTCAAAGTCGAACGGTGGAGGAGCTCGTATAGTTCCGGAAATTTGCGTACGTCGTAGTTGTTAGCAAACATGACGCTTCGCATGAGAGCTGTCTGCCCTGCTTTGTTGACCTTGAACACATCTGCGCCAGCCGATAGCAGCAATTTGACGATTCGAACGCGACCCATTGCGCAAGCCCAGTGTAAAGGCGTGTGTCCATCGTCATCAATCGCCATGTTGGGGTCGAAGTCTGTTGGTGGACTGATGAGAACCTCTGGAATCTGATTTGTGTCGGAAATGAAGTATTCCAAGATCTGGTCGCCGTACGTCCTAACATCTCCGACTCCATATTCGCCCTCGTCGACCACCTCCACATCCCTACGGTACCGGTTTTTCCTTCCTCGATGGGAAGGCTGAGATACCTGGGGATAGTGATTGGTAGGTCCCCCCTCGCCTGCACCATAAATGGAAGGCTCAGGGCTCCTGATCGGCGAAGGAGTCCTCGAGCTGCTCGATGCTTCCGAGGGAGACGAAGTCATCGACCCGTCCTCTGATCCTCTCACTGATAGAGTATCGTGCTCTGACTCCTCGACGAGGTCGTTCACTGCGTGTTTCTTTGAAGAACGCGTGTTGACGTTCGACAAGGCCCCATAGCCATGCTGTTGGTGTGGCTGCTGTTGGCCATGCCCCCCATGTCCTTGCGCGTGAGTTTGATGAGAAGGTTCCGCGGTAAATGTAGAGGCACTGGCACTAGCGCCGCCACGTCGCGAGGGCCGCGATGCGGTGGATGTGACGAGGTGTTTTGGGGCAAGAGGTGGGCTTTTGGCAGCGGGTTGGAACTCGATGATAGGTCGAAGAAGAATTTCGCAGTTGTATTGTTTTGCTAGTGTGAGACCCCGCTCTAGGGGAATCCAAGTTCCTAGAAACCGATGATCAACTAATAGAACGCTGAGAAGGGAAACGCGTGCGTACCTTGATATTTCCCATAGCCGCCTTGTACTTTCTCATGTTCTCCCTTTTGTACTTCTCGTTCCAAAACACGTGTCCGTTGTGGCTTATCGAAGCCAGCTACTTTGAGGATTTGAGTCGCGTTGAGCCAGGAATCGGAGCGCCGACGCATCACCGCCACGCCTTTACACATCCTGTTGGTTCAAACATGGGGCTCGTTAGCACTGTTCAAGCTTGAAATGGTGTACCATAGTTGATTTTATGATAAATATGGTTCGTGGCGTCGTGAATGCATACATTCCCCCCCGGATTGTTGAAACGAAGAGAAAAGGAACGCGTTGAAAGGCGACTTACATCTCATAGACGGGTATCCCACTATAAGTAGCCTATCGAGGGGCATGATGAGTTGTATAAGAGAAGCGGGCAGACAAGCTTGATGTACCTTGAATATCTGAGTGTCCGGCATTGCCTATGGTGTGTCTGCGCGTGTGGACCGGTACAACTTAGGGATATGTTGGTTGTTTCTGTCAACGAAACAAGATATTTCGCGATAAAAAGTTCCGAATTGTCCTGCACCAGAGATTCTGCTGGATGGGATGGTCTGATAGAATGTAAGAGCGTTTACGACGACGCCAGGTGCTGTCAATGTCGTGACAGCGTCGCGAGCAACTCGAAGACGCGGGTCCAAACATTTACAAACTCGGTCTAAGTGGCGGCCCGGATCCCACACTGTCGCAGGATGATTTAGAGCAGTCTTATTCCTGAAAAACCAGCTTAAATAGCCAGTTTGAATATCATTTCCAGCATAAAACTTGCCTGCCTCTATACTTAGGGTGTCATTTGATTTTCACGAATTTCTTGGTATAATTTGGGCTACCGTCGGGAAATGCCGAAGTAAACTTTCCGCGCGTGGGCGAGTGAGCAAGTCGACTTCCGGACTGGCGCGTTTGACCTTTGACCAGAAAGCTATAGATGCCTTTGAGGCCTTTCACTCGTCTTCAACTCGCTTCAGCTACAACTACACTACCACATACTCTCTCTTTCAGACATCTCCTTCCTTTTCCTACTTCTTGGCTAAAACGCACCAGCAAACATGATCCTCGCATAAAATCAGTTCGTCCCAGAGATAGAATAAAGTACTGGAACGTTGTACCCGGAGATCAGATACGACTACTGGGGGACAAGGAGAACGTTCTAAGGGAGGTATTGAGCGTGAACAAAATTAGCAACAGAGTTTTTGTAAAAGGTGTTGTCAATGTGCGTGCTTTCTTTCTCCTTTGCTGGTCCTCGCGAGCTGACACTACGTTTTGTAGAGCGGTGAAGAGGACAGTGACAAGATCCCTCCAAGCAAAAATTATCATTATTCGCGATGTCAACTCTTTCTGGGAAACTATGAACTTCCTTCTCCGTCTGCCAAAGGCGGCGCGGAGGTCGTCCCGTATGCATTCTTTTTTACTCTCATAGCTTCACGTTAACCCAGTCACGCTTCGTAGAGTGTTTGCTCAGCGCCTTGGGCAGTCCAAACCGTACTGGAACTCTTTCTTGAGACGAATAGAGTGGACGAGGTTCGCAACAAGCACCGTCCCCGTAGTCCCTCACCAAAAGGGGGAGCGCATCCCGATTCCGTGGCCTAAATTTGACAAGCCACCCATTCCCGAACGTGAGTTGTTTTCTTATCTTACTTCCCCTTTTTTCTTACGCACTTTGGATAGCCTCACAATACGATACTCTCGAGGAAGTTGTCTCTAAAGTGACGTATAAACCACCGACATTCTCTCCATCTCCGCTTGGCCCCATACCGCGCCCACCCGAAGAAAAGAGCTACCTGAAGGCACTTTACAACCCACACCACCGTACAGAATCGTTCACAGAGACTTCACCACCTGTGGAAGTTTACCTTCAGCGCGAACTCGCCAACCCTCATTCGCGTGCTAAGAAATTGGCTCGGTGGAAGCAATACCAATTCCAGAAGCGACAGGCATTGGACAAGTTTGTTTCCGATGAGCTCAATGAGCTTAGAGGACGGACTGTGCGAGAAGCAAAAGCTGAAGGAGTGTGGAAGTGGCGTGAGGAGATGGCGAGGCAAAAGGAGGCCGAGAGAAAGAGAAGATGGGGCTACCCCGCTAACGTCGCTCGTATGGAGAGAAAGGGCAAGTTCAAAGAGAGGAAAGAGGAGAGGTTGAGGAGACGGTTGACTGCACTCGAGGTTGTCGAGGGCAAGCAGGATGTTGTTTTAACCTAGTTATAAGCTATATAATACAGCTAGGTTATAAAGGCGCTTTCAAATCGATTCCCGATATACATATGGGATGCCGATAAACGTCGATGACAGCGTTGCTGGCACCCTGCGATAATTTCCATTTTCGGGTTTGACTGCAACTACGACGATGAGTGAACAACCAGTCATCCTCAGTCCGGCGGATTCGAGGCTCGTTAGCTGGGTTCATTTCGTTCTTGGTTGCTCTGTTCTTCTACCTTGGAATGGTCAGTACTATGGTGTGGTAATCGAGCCGTTGCCCTCACTGACACTCCGCCATGACCAGTCGTGATAACAGCAACACCTTTCTTCCTGTCTCGCCTCAGCTCTTCACCTCTCAGATCTTCATTCGCTTCATACCTTACAACCTCTTTCACAGCTGCAAACTTCCTCTTTCTCGCCCATGCGACGATGGCTACGAAACACGTTTGTCATTTCTCACCGCTCTCTCCTCGGTTCACCTTGCCTAAACACCCACTCACATTTCAGACATCCCCATCTCGTCAAACCCGACTGACCATCCTGCTCATATCCATCCTCACCCTCCTTCTCACCCTCTCCACATTCACATACATCTCCGCCGGTCTCTTCTTCGCCTTCGTGCTCATCAACGGGATGGCCCAAGCAACCGCAGGCGCATACTTACAGACATCCGTCATCGCCGTCGCCTCCTTATTCGGATCCACCGCCGTACAGCAAATGATGTCCGGCCAGGCCGCCGTGGCAGTGGCAGTATCCGGCGTGCAGGTTCTTAGTGCGCTCGCAAGCACGTGGAATGAATCTCTTGCGCAGATCGCTGACGCGAGGGAGAAGGTGGCGATGGGGGAGCTGGTGGGTGATGGGAGCGCGGAGGAGAAATCTGCGAGGATATTCTTCGCGTTGTCGACTGTGTTTTTGGGAGCGAGTGCGATTGCGCATACGTGGTTGGTGAAGAGCGAGGCGTATCGGCTTGTTGTTGGGGGATATGAGGATAACGTGAGGAGGAAGAAGAGAAGTAGGAGAAGAAAGAGTGTGGTTGAGGTGGGCGATGAGGAGGAGAGGAGGGCGTTGGTCACGTCCGCTACTGCTGGCAATGTTGGCAACGAATCTGAGCAAGTGGTTATTGTTGAAGGTGACCTGGTGGTCGTTGAGGAAGACGAGAAGAGCAGGATTTGGAGAATCGCGAAGGCGAACGTGTTGTACGAGGTGGCCGTCGCATATGTGTTTGTCGTCACCCTCGTACGTCCTGCCATATTCCATCTCTTTTTTTGACTAACGTTTCCCTCGTGATGACCATAGGCCGTCTACCCCCCTATAACCACCTCTATCTCTCCAACTAACCCAGCTACCCATCCTCTCCTCTTCAGCGCCCTCCATTTCTTCCTCTTCAATGTCGGTGACTTCGCTGGGCGTATCGTCTGCTCCTTCCCAAGACTGCGTATCTGGTCTCGTCGTCGCCTCCTTTTCCTTTCCCTCCTGCGCACCCTCTTCATTCCCCTCTTTCTCATGTGTAACATCCAACGCCCATCGACTCCCTCCCCACCCGCTCTTCCCCTTCCAGGCTCTGGTTCGAGTACTTCCATTCCTGGTCTTCTGCTCCGTGCTGCTGCCTCGTCGGTTACTTCAAGCACCGACGGCCCGGTCATCTCCTCCGACGTGCTCTTCTTCCTCCTGCTCACGTTCTTCGGCCTTTCGAACGGGTACACGTCCAGCATGTTGATGATTGCAGCTCCCTCGCTCGCACACAACCCGCGTCTGAAAGGGCGTCAAGCCGATGTAGACGTTGCTGCGACCGTCGCGAGCTTCTGCCTCGTTGGAGGTTTGGTGTTGGGGAGCGCGGCGAGCTTTGGGGTGAGAGGGTTGGTATGCGGGTGTAATCCTTTTAAAGGGTGAACGTGAACGGGTAAAACCATTCCTTTCTATGGTTCCCAACCCGTCCTCTGTTGTTTCGTATGAGGTTCGCTTTTTTACATAGAGTAGATCCTTTTTCCCTGTATTTTAATGAGGACAGGCTTTCAATTCATCTGTCCGTCAGATTCCAATACATCCATGAGCGAGTGACGGTCAAGAAGAAGCACGACACATCACTTTCAACGAAACGTCCGATCCTAACAAATGCGCGTTTGATTAGGACCCCAAAAAGCTTGTAAGAGTACATTGAAAGCGATGAGCCAACGTCTATCCCAGTGCGGACTTCTACCTGCCGCGAGCGAGTGAGCGATCGACATACTACGAAGCACACATACATACATACATACATAAGTTACATAAATACTACATATACATAAATACTACTGTTGAGATAGGTGTTGAAATGGAAGAGGTACGAATACACGATAGATTTAGAACAATACAAGCGAGGTCCGAATGTCTGAAATGTCCGAGTGTCCTCTAAGCGTCCACACGAGCGCGCGCACGACTGGCGACCAGTGTCCGACGTCCAAAACCCATTAAAGTGCTTTTATGAGAAGGAAACCAGAGAAGGGAAGGGGGAAGAGAGAGAGCGAGAAGTAGAGGGAGAGGGAGGGGGAGAGGTAGAAAGAAAGAGGAAGGGGAGAAAGAGGAAGACGAAAGTCTGTAGACGACCAGAGCCCTACGAAAAGAATAAAAGTTTTGAAACAACACATACCGAATCAACTTTTCCTCAAAACAAAATATCTATAGATAGAAAGAGAAAGAAAAAAAAAAGGGGGGAGGGGGTGCTGAGCGGGGGATTCCCTAAGAAGTGAAGGAAGAAAGGGAAAAGAAGAGTTCGAAAGTTTGAAGCTTGTTCAGGACAACAGAATCCCAGGATAGGACAGCCTGAGGCAAGGCGCGGCCATCATCGTTGTCGTCGTCCCCAAAGTTGTGGTTGCACGATGATCATGATCGACACGGTGACTGTGTCCGCGTGGACAGTGATCGGACTTACCACCATCACCACTACCATAACTGTCAATACCATCATGATCGCTGAGCGTATTTGTTGTGGTGATAGTCGTAGTGTATGAAGGGTCGTTGTCGTCCAGCACACCTGTGTGACATTGCGCGCAGTCGAGAAATGCGTTTGTCTCAAACGTGATCCTCCCTTCTGCTTGTTGTAAGAGTGTCCGTAGTCGAAGAACGTGCTCCTCCGTCCACAACGCCTCCATCTCCACGCGAACAACCAGGGGGGGTAATAGTGGTGATACGGGTAGTTGCCGTTGCTGCTGCGACTCCGACCACCAGTGTGAGGTGCCAGAAGTATTGTCCATCGCCAACGAAGCGCCAGGCATACCAGTGATCCCATGGGCAGCACCGTTACACTGCCCTGGCGCCGTAGCCCTCCTCTCGCACAACGTCAAGAACTCCTCCCAACAATCTGTCTTGAACCAGAAGACATGTAGGTCAGGCATCAACCTGCCCTCAGCGATCTCCCTCACCAGTGGTGCTTGAACGTGGTCCGACCCCAGGAAAAGGTATCTCACCAAAGGGTTGTCTTGAAGAGTCGTTTTGAGGTCGCATTGACGCCACGTCATGTTGATGAGAAGTTCGGTCAGAGAGAAGCGGGAACGTTCGTGGAGGTCGATGAAGGGCGTTGGGAGCCAGGTACGGAATGCGGACCCGATATGGAATGTTTTGAGAGATGGGAGAGTGAGAATGTTGAGGAAAGGCGCGTAGTAGTCGTTGGAAACTTGAAGGTGGAAGGTCTCTAGATGAAGGAGGGTAATGTTCAAGCTTTTGTCGTCGAACTCGCGTTGTTGAACAGAAAGTGGCATGGGAGGACGCCAGGTGTCGGTGGGGACGTGTAAGTCATGGAGGGTGAGGACTTGAAGGTCAGCGCATAAGCGCAAGAGTTGGTAAGCGCTATCCGCGGAAACGACACATTCTGTCAAGGACAAAACGCTCAAATTTGCCCATACTGATCCCCCCAAGCAGCATCTTCGGAAGCCGCCCTGGTGGCGATTGAAGACGCCACTCCACGCTGGGTTCGGTCTATCCATCTTGACCTCGAGTGTCTCCAGCAAGGGGAAATGGTGGGATGCGAACAAACCCCCCTCGGTGACTCTCTTGCCGCTGCGGTCTTCCAACAGCATCAAGTCGAAGAATCGGGCAGGTAAGTCGAGAGTCAACGAACGGAAACGACTCGCGTAACGAACGATCAAGTCGCCGACCAATGCGGCTGACATGGCTTCCTCCAACAAGGCAACGGTCGCGGACTCGACTGCGGGTGTCCGTATTTGTAATGTCAAGGGGATGTGGCCCGTCCGTGACTCGATGCTCGACATAGCGGAATGAAGTGCGGGGAGTGTGGGATTGGAAATGATGAGGTTGGCCCATAAAGAAGGAGTGGTGGTGATGATGTTTCTGAATTCATGACAGACAAGAGGGATAATACATACTAGATCAGAAGAGCGAGGGGGATGTTGGACGTACGGGATCGCAAGCTTGAAAATCTCGAGGAGGAGCTCAGGCGGAAGTGACGGGGAGGTGGTCATGAATGGTCCTCGAATGGGATGGGGGGAGGGAGGTGAGGATGAAGAGAAAGGACGGGAATGGTATTTATGTAACGCGAACAGACATTATTTTATTTACACCCATCGCATGGCTTGTCGATGATCTGGGCAAACGCTATCTACATCTGCATTCGTAAACCAAACCGGACCTGGGAACTTCTCTATTCCTAGCAGCCCGCCAAGCGAGCCAGTTCCTAGTTTCAGCCGAAAGGGTCGGCCGCTGATTGAGGCTCGAAAATGTCATTGTGCTACATACGCTCGAGCGAGCACACATAAAACATCAAAAGAACAGATCGAAGATCTTCAATGGATTGGCCGAATCCCCCGCCCCCAGCACTTTAAAGTACCTTATCCCCTCATAAGACCGCGCAACACGGCTCCTTTTGCACGAATCGTCGACGGAATGTCTTGAGTCGAAACCCGAACAAAAGTCGTTCTACAAACAATGTCATGCCCCTATGGAGCTAATTGCTTGAGTGCCTGTTTGACCTGTAACGACCAAATCTACGGTTCCTCGCGGCGGCGCTTTCGCCCTACTCAGCCGGCATCGATCACTGTATGTCCATTGCTGGAACGGAGTCTTCTTTTCCCCTCCTTCAGCCTATATTTGAAACATGGGAGTGTTGTTGTTGGTAAGAAGACAACGGATCTGACGGTGGTCATGGAAAAACATGTGGTCAGGTCCTTCAGAATCTTGATTGACGCTCGGAGCGTTCGTGATACGTCAATGACGTCGCGGTTCGCTCAGGCTTGATGAACCACTCAGGGAAAAAAAAAACGATATTCATACGGGTAAAGACACCTTTCGCCCAAGCGCCGGTCTGGTTGAGGACCCCGGAAGGGAGACCTTCCGTTGCTGGTGAGAACTCACTGGGCGACCTGCTGCGCGCTTACCGATGGCACTAAGCGATAACTGGCTACTTGCGACAGAACCAGATAGCTGAACATAGTTAACAGCTACGCGGCTTAGGGGGAGACAAGGGGTAGAAAGAAAAAAAGAATGTGGATGACGTTGGAATGGGTGACATCGACTTGAACGACGAGCTGCCAACTGACGATGGCATGATAACTTGTCCTGTGGGCAGATTGTTAGCGCGTTCTCCGTTAACAACTTCTGATAGCCGCAGCTTGTGCTGCAAGGTACTTCGATGAGAAAAGGCGCAATTGTGGCGAAAGCGGCCTAAGCCGCTAAAAACATTGGCAAACGAACGAACAAACTCTGGTCCGAGCTGTTTTCGTAGTTTCGCAGGGCGCAAACCAAGCCCAGACCTGATTGATACAGTAACGCGTGCCATACGTCACACGGAAAGAAGGAGAAAAAAACCCAAGTATCGCACGCTGATCCATCACCAAATTGTCCCAAAATAGTGCAGTCCGCAGTTCAGTCATGCCTTGAGGCTTATGATCAATTGTTGATGTCGTGATGATCGACCCAAGGCGCTTGACAACAGGAACAAGTTCAAAGTCGGGGGCTTCTGTCGAATTGGAGTTTCGCCCTGTCGTGCTAGAGGGATATTGTCAGACGTCGGGGTTACAGCGAGATCCTCTTTGTTCGAGGGAAGGGTTGATTCCTTCGAAGACATCTAGATCATGAACACGGTTGTTCCTAAAAACAGGGATGAAGTGAGAGCCCGCACCCGTACAACCCTTTGCCCAGGGTTTCTCGTCAGCCTGAAAGTTGAAGAGCACCGCGGCATCAGTTACTTGGTCGAAACTTGGGTGGTCGACATGTCCATAGCCGTTTGTGAGCATGCCCCAACACCCCAGGCATTGATGGAGGATGGGGAAATCGGCCTCCCACAACTGAGTTGCGAATGAGCCATCAACGTAACGTCCGGTGGACGCGCGCTCGTCATGATGAATAGATCGGCCCAACGCAGGACGGGTTTCACTGCCACCCGTGCCTGAGGTGTCCACAAAAAGGTTCGGCCTCGGGTGAGTTCACAATCAGCACTTTTTGCCATGTGTTGATGAATCGCGGAGGAAAGCTAAGAAGATCCAAGAAGCGCGTTAACCCCAGAGATATATCAGGTGTAGAGCGTGTACCGGTGGAGTCTTGGAGCGACGACATCTGTCTTTGTTGAGTCTGGTGGATCTGCATCAGTTTGTGATCCATCTTTGTGAAAGAGAGTGAAGGCTAAGCGAAATCGATAAGTGCTTTGGTAGCATTTCGTTGAGGCTCTTGTTGGGATTGGTCTCCTGGGCTGACGGCCCGAGCCCTCAAGAAAAGCGTGCGAAATCAAGGTGACCTTGCATTGGAAGCACGCAGATAAACAAAAAGGGGATGAACAATTGACAATCCAGTGGGAAGATTGGGTGTAAAAGAGCGACAAGCGTGGCTCATACATTACTGGGTGAAAATTGTTGGCAGATGGGGGGGGGGTATCTATATGATACATATGATGCGATGATTGTCAATGAATAAATTCCTTGGTTCCAGTCAAACGTTCAAGTTGTTCAAAGATTGGCGTTGTTAAGATCGGAGAGACAACAAAAATCAACAAAGAATGATCGTGAGAAAATAAGAAGAATTTCCTTTCTTGGATTGAATTGTGTAACGCTTGTTACGCTCAGCCTGCAAGTTGCAGCGGCACTCAACACGCCTCTTTCATCCTCCTCCTTCCTCCGAACTCCCAACTTCTCCTTTATCCTCATCTTAAATGGTTTCGCGCTGTGAACCTCTATGCCACTTTGGCGACAGGTGCTTATCCTTTCCCAATTCGCGTTTCTTCAACTCCAACGTTGACGTGTTTATTATCAATCAGGCTTTACTTTACAACGTTCCCTCACCCTCCGCCAGGCCCTCACGTCCTCAATAAGCTTGCTGCCGAAACAAGTCAACAACCACGTATTCGTGCTCGTCCTCGAGGCGGTCCCTCAGTGTCACCAGATGATCATGCTTCCTACTACTGGTTCACAATCGACGACCAGCTCCTCTATCTCTCATTCTTCCAAGATTGGGGCCCCCTCAATATTGCAATGGTCTACAAGGCATGCATCCTTATACATGAACTCCTCGAGGTCAGTCGATAATCGAGAGCACCGTTGCCGCATGCCACTCACGTGCCTCGTGTTCATTCCGCCACACTCAGGACAAGGAACTAGCTTCCCATAGGCTAGTCCTGTATTCCTCAGATGACCCCAGACGAAAAGCAAACGCGGCCTTGTTGATGGCCCTCTACGTGGTAAATGCCACCCTCATATCCGGATCTACTTTTAGGAACCATTTATTTATTTGCCTTCCAATAGATGATCGTACAAAGACGCGCCCCTTGGGAAGCGTTCCATCCAATCTCCGAGCTCGAGTTCATGCCTTTTAGAGATGCAGGGCGGGGTCCCTCGGATTTCAATCTCAGCATCCAGGATTGCCTGTGGGGCATCTGGAAGGCTATGCAAAATGGCCTTTGTGATATGAACGAGTTCAGCGTTGAGGATTACGAATACTATGAAAAGGTCGAAAATGGCGACTGGAATTGGATTACCCCAAATTTCATCGCATTCGCTTCCCCCGTCGACACAAATTGGATCAAACGAGAAAAAGAAGCCAAGGAGAATATCAAAACCCCAGGGGCGTGCCCGTCACCAACGAGAGTCGCATCGACTTCGTCATCATCCGGGGGTAACCTCGCCCTGCAACGAAAACTCCCTACCCCCTTCCTCAACTGCCTCGATTACTTTGACAAACGCAACGTCAAAATGGTTGTCCGCTTGAACACTGAATTATACGACCGGCGTACCTTTTTGGATCACGGAATCGATCATATGGAACTCTACTTTGATGACGGAACGAATCCCACGGATGAGATCGTGCGGACATTTATAGATGTCGCGGACCGCGTCATCGAAGCAGGTGGTGTTGTCGCTGTGCACGTAAGTGTTCTCATTACCCAAATATATACATTTCCGAGTAAATTAACTCTCTCGTCAGTGCAAAGCTGGTCTTGGCCGCACAGGCACCTTAATAGGTGCCTATCTGATATGGAAATACGGATTTACCGCGAATGAAGCCATTGCGTTCATGAGGATCGTCCGTCCAGGAAGCGTTGTTGGACCCCAACAACAATATATGTATCTGAAACAACTCGAGTGGTGCAAATGGGCAGCAGTTGACGAGATACGACGTGCACAAGCCGTGTCCGCGCCATCGGTGACCCCAGCCCCACTTGTGACGCCCGCGACACCCCCCGCAGAAACGGATGAGGAGAGTAGTATGGATACCACACCGACACATCCTTCCGTTTATGCTTCCGTTCCCCCTGTGACACCCAGCCGACATGTTGCGACCGCAACTGCAAAAGCCAAAGCAATTGCACCCCCCGGACAACCACGAAAGACCCCAACTACGAAAAGAGTCGCCCAAGAACTGTCGGACGACGAGGATGATGACGAAGCGGATGATGTCCTTCCATCCCTTGGCGGCGCACCACCTGTGCGAGCAAGAATAAGGGCGAAGGCAGGCGCGAGCCGTGGAATCACTGCTTCTGATCAACGCCCATCACGTGTGACCCGATCAACCGCTGGAGCCGCTGCGATACGGAAGGCCGGAACCGGGAACAACAGCACACCCATGACGGGTTCTTCTGTGGCTGCTTCGGCTGCTGTGAAATCGGGTCAAGGGCCAAACAAGATACCGAGATTAGCATCAACGAGAACGACTTCTGCTGCGAAAGCCGCGGTGGCTGCAACCACCACCACTTCTGGTGCAGCGCAAACGAGGAAGACGGCCGTTCCGGTTCCAGCGACACCGAATGCGAAT
>CEMH01202927.1:0-12366 GCA_001179725.1 Macrocystidia cucumis | reverse complement strand
TTGTCTCTAAAGACTGTGATTCTTCTGGTATTTTTTTTTGTTCGCAAGGAGCAAAAACAAGTGAGACTGGGTCGTCCATTTTGAACAATACATGCAATGAAATTTAGGGGTGGAAAACCTCTTTCATTAAAAAAATAGGGGTGATCCACACTCACCATCAAGTTGCTGGCGATTGACGGCGACGCAATCAGACTCTCGCTCGACTTCACACCCCGTCAGAGAAAAATTCAATGTTAATACCGCTGACTACCGCAATGAGTGCTGAGACGTAAGTTCTTGGTGCTCACATCATATACGGCAAAGCCAAGAGCGAAAAAAATCAATCAAACAGTCAAAATGACGATAACGCGCCGGCACGCACGCGTTGCAAGTTCCAAACAATTACCTACCTACCCAAGGTTCTATGAACAGGTTTGAGGCCTGCCGTCTGATACTCAGCAGCTGGCTCTTTTTAATGTGAGCATAACGGCAGTAGTCGTTATCCCGCTACCACCTCCCACAACTTCACTTCACGACGCAAGCGTCCAATCATGGAGCCTTACATTTACTCGACACCCGAGATTCAAGATGCTTCGATGAAGCCTTTTCATTACAATGCCATTTTTCGAAAATTTCGTGAGCTATAAACTGTCAAAAAAAAACAGGTATCGTGAAGGGGTGAAAGGATGAAAGAGACGAAAGGGGATGGGCGAGGATAAGAGGATAGAAGAGCAGAGGAAAAGATGACGTAACGAAGGCAAGAGAACGATAAGAGGGATAGAATTATTAAATTTCGTGAGGTGGGTTCGTGAGAGAGGCGTCTACTAAACATGAGATAAAAATTCGTGGGGGAAATGTTTCAAAAGAAACCGAGTTTTGAACGGGGGGGTAAGAGGATGCAACAGGATGAAGAGGTGCCAAGGATCAGTAAATGGCAAAGTGGAGGGATGGGGAAAAGTGAAAACAGTAGTTGAGGCCGTGAGAGGATTGAAAACCGTGATGGTGGTGATATAAGAAGGATGTATAAATACTGTGTAAAGTTCAAAAGACGCTGAAGGGAACGAGGAAACCAAGGATGAGAAGAGCCACGGAACCAGGAATGAGCGGCCACAACAGTAGACTGGCCGTCGCTACATGAGACTCGGCCACTTGATCTTCAACCCCTCCATCCACCGCATATATAGAAGTTCTGCTATAGGTGATCGTTTGACGGGAGAAGCAGACTCATCACTCTTGGATGAAGCTGATGATGGCAGGACAGTAGTGGAGTTTGGGGAACCAGTCACAGGAAGGCCAGCTATATCCTCCTGAATCTCCGTGATGACAAGACCCTTAGAGGTCATTTCGCTCTTGCGGACGACTCGCTTGTGTGGAAACAGGCCACGCGAGGTTTGAACGTGACTCCGAACGGCGTTGTTTCTGTGAACGTGATATCAGAGAGTGAAATATTTGCAAGAGTTCGTCACATACTCGTTGATGCCAGAAAGGATATCCAGGATGACGTTGTAGGCCAGCTCCGGATTCGCCTCTTTCAACTCGCCAAAACCTCGGGATAACATACTGAGAGATTCTATCTCACGAGCGTCCATATCATCCCGAATAGCCTAAAGAACCAGTCAGCATGACGATGCCACGTTGAACCAAAAAAAAAAGAACACGACATTTTGAATCACTGGCAAAACGACTTGCTCAACCATTGATCTTCCTGCCCGCGCGGATTCAGTGACGACTCGCTTGCTGGGTGTCGGTGACGGTGGGGTATCACTTGCTTCTCGGCGCAAACTGCCGACGTAATCCGCGGAAAGTCTCAGGGACCCTATGGGGTCGACCTTCTTGACAGGTCGAATTGTATCGACGCCAGTGCCAAGGTCAGCCTCGCTGATGATTGTTCCGGCGCCGTTGATGTTGTTCCGTGCAGCATACGACGCTCTGCTTCCACTTCGCATGGAGCCTGTATAAGCGGGCGGTGCACCTGTACGGATATGGTCAACGAGAGAGTAAATCCCGGAAACGAAAGAACGCACCAGAAGGAAGCTCCGTTGGGATTTGGTCTGAGTCCGTCTTCGTGTCTTCTTCCACAGGCATCAAGTGGGACGATTTGATGATGACCGTGGAATGCATCGCGCCGAGGTTCATGCCAATTCCATTCGTCATCGGGTCACTACCTTTCGTTGCTGCTCCAGTGTCGACGGAAGCCTCATATTCTTCGTCTTCATCGGGAATCATTCCAGGAGGCATGGAAAGATCTCGAGCCATTGATGTGAAAGTCCCCATGGCAGTCGTCGGAGATCTGAGAGTATCGAAGTTCCAGTCACTTCGAACAGTGTTGTCCCACGCGACGCTGTTTTTGACAGTTGGCTGATACATTTGGTGTCCCTTCCCAGGTAGTTTTGCCCGATAGTCTTGGTATCGCTCGATGAGCTCTGTCAAATATGAAGTCTTGCGCGCGCCTCTAATGAAGCGATGTTGTAACAGTTCGTTCGCTGATGGTCGCTGCAAGAAGGGTTACCAAGAATCTGATAAGCTCGAAAAGCGGCTTACGGCATTGGGGTCTTTGGTCAGGCATTGAGAAACAAAGTCCTTGAAAGAGCTTGAAAAAGTTCCTTCCAGTACCGGGGGTTTCGCTTTGGGTATAAGAAAAAGAACCCGCATTGGGTGGTATTCTGCCAAGGGAGGCTCCCCATTAGCCATTTCGATCGCCGTGATTCCCAAACTCCACATGTCAGCCTTTGCGTCATAGCCCGCCTGCCTAATAACCTCTGGGGCCATCCAAAATGGGGTGCCGACAAAGGTGTGTCGGAGGGTGTTCGTCAACTGTGCAGCAACTCCAAAATCTGCAAGTTTCACTTTGCCAGAGGAGGATAAGAGAATGTTGGCGGCTTTGATATCGCGATGAATTGTTCCTTCTGTGTGCAGATAATCCAGACCCAGAAGTAGCTCTCTGCATATGACGGCTATGTGCGCCTCTGAAAACACGCCTGCTTTGAGGAGGTCGAGACAGGAACCCCCTGCCAGGTACTCCATGATGATCCAGAGTTTATAGGCCACGACGAAGGAGCCATAATAACGGGTAACATATTCAGAGTCGCACTGCGCAAGGCTGGCAATTTCCTGCTGGATCTCGGATATATCGTCGTCAGAATCTTCCAAATCTACAAAAGGGCTTTTGAGCTCCACAGGTTGTAACTGAGACGAGGAACAACTCACCGATCTGTTTTACAGCAACGATTTGCTTCGTCTCATTGTGCATTGCCTTGTAGACCGTCCCAAAACTACCCGTTCCCAACTTCTCAAGGAGGGTGTACTGACTCGCTGGGTTGCTACTGGGAACCGGATAAGGTTCTCGGGGACGTGCTTGCTGCTCCACAGTCGGCGAAGGGGGTGCCGAACGATTATTAGCTTTCGGCTGTGATTTAGGACCATCGTCAGTACTGCTACGCTTTCTGGAGAAGCGAGAAGGGGAGATCATGGTGAGCGGAGAAGGCTGAAGACGCCAGGAACCATTTGACAAGTCTGAGGGATGTCCTCATGTTGGCCCAAGATGGAATTGTATGGGCACGTGTGGAGACATCTTCACAACATGACAACCCCCCTCCCGGCTTACGAGGTCATAGGCTATAACATAAATTTGATGGAAAGACTTACCATCATTGACTGCCTTGACAAGGGTCAATATTATAGCAAGGAGGGGGAAAAGTGATTGGCCGCGGGTGAGGTGGTAAGTATGATTCTCCAGCGACTTGTCCCGCGAAAACGAGGCTGAAGGGGTCTATAAGCGATTCCAGGGATGTCTGAGAAGAGCAGTCACGAGAAAACGAGAACAAAGGTAACAATTTGAAGTGGTGAATGGGGTAAAAAGTGGAGATAAGCACGATGGCAAGAACGAAAAGAGGCGATGATGGAAGTAAGTATCGAACGAGAGATGGGGAATTCAGGAGGTCTGAAGGAATTATACTGACGCTGATAGCGCCCACTCGACGGAAACAAGCTTCAGTTCTTGCTACAGTTCAGGGTTTCCAACGAATCCGTCCTCGCATGACGTAATCAAAACATATCATTATTCCCTTTTCAAGCCTCTCACTCTCTTCTAACGGAAACACGATCATGCCTCGGATGATACACGGTGAATGTCAGATTCGGAACGGCGCATGCATCGTATGATTGTCGCATATGGGCATACAAAACAAAAGACTCATTAAAAAACCAAAGACCATCCACTCCGTCTTCATGCCTTCACTGCGTATTTGCGAAGAGGGAAGTTTTGATCCTTTTTGCGCTGTTTCAATGTCTTGGCAGCCGCTTCGTGCTGTAAAAGGACATCTCCACTTTAGGACTGCAGGTCCTTCCAACAAGGCAGTGGCTGATTTCGCACCTTGGTCAGACGCCGTCTTATTGCGCGTGTCTTCTTGACTCGGAGATCCAGGGGCAAGAACTTCTTGTCTTTGTAGTACTCCCTCAGGTTTGAGCGAGCCTTTTGGTTCATCACAGTCAGCACCCGTGCGATTGACTTGCGAACAGTTGAGCTGATTCGGCACCGTCATCCTCTGCATAACGAAGAAAACGCCGAGCAGGGGTGTACGCACATTCTGGTCAATTTTGAGGCAGATCCTCCAGCAATCTTTTGCACCCGGAGCGTGAGGAGTTCAGTCTTCAACTCCAAGAGTTGCTTCGACAAGTCATTTTTTGACCTAGGATCAAGAGGTCAGAACAAAGTTGAGGTTGACGCTTCTGAAAGTAGTGCGTACTTTGACTGGAGTTCGTAGGCCTTTACTTTTCCGGGCATGTTGGATCTACCACCAAAGCATTAGCCATGTTCTGTGTTCGACGAAAAGCGGGGTATGGGAAGGACAAGGAGATGCTGAAGCAGCAGCAAGATGAAACGCTCAAGTTACGCGTCCAATCGTAGGCCACCTAGCATAACATCATATAGAGAAGGACTGACAATTACCTTGAGGAGCGTCGACGACGTGTGCGATGGCGGCGGTGTATGTGGACGCTCGATTTGTGTCCTGAACCTTACTCATCAGAACTGTATAGTTGATTTGTCATCGGCACAATCTAAGATTGGACACATTTTATCTAATCTAATCTAGATACCTCCATTGCAATGTCCACTCATCGCCGTCGCAGCCAATTCAGGCCTTGTACCGACCTGCATGATGGAAAAGTCAAGCAAATTGTCGGCGGAACCCTGTCTGAAGATTCCGAGGATGGTTTGAAAACAAATTTCGTCTCAAGGCATGTAGCAGTCGCCCATTTGTCGCGAGCACAAATACAAACATGAACTACCTAGCCTGCCACCGGAAAGCTTCTCCGAGCTCTATAGGAAACACGACTTAAAAGGAGGCCATATAATTAAGCTCGGGTCGGGAAACGATGAGGCAGCCAGAGCGGCGTTGGCGGCATGGCCAGGTTACACATGATCTACATTGAATCGCGATGTGCTACAACTGAGAATCGTCGTAGGTGGGATGCAAATCGGCGGAGGAATCACTGATCAGAACGCGCAAGAATGGCTGGATGTTGGAGCTAGTAAGGTATGCTGTATACACTTCTATTTTACGCTTAAGCGCAAACCGGAACAGGTAATCGTTACATCGTATTTGTTTCCAGGAGGTAAATTTGCACTGGAAAGACTCAAAGCCATCTCGACTTCTGTTGGAAAAGAACGCTTGGTGGTCGACGTTAGGTGCGCGCAAACAAAGAAGGCACTGGGCACCTTGCTCAATATCATACAGCTGTAGACGCCGAGGGAACAAGTGGTTCGTAGCGATGAATAAATGGCAACTCATAACGGACACGGAAGTCAACAAAGGTCGGTCTCTGTTCTGCTTGAGAAAAGCGTCCATCTCAGTCCAGGCGAAGATACCCTCACTATGCTTGCTGAGTATTGCAGGTTAGAGCAGTCCTATTTTCGACAACGTGTACTGATTGTCAAGCGAAGCGAGTTTTTGATCCACGCTGCAGACGTGGAAGGGCTTTGCCAAGGAATAGACGAAGAGCTCGTCACAAGTAAGTTGAGTTGATCCGCGTTGAGTCAGGTATTGACCGCCTCAAGAGCTTGGAGGATGGGTGACGATTCCAACAACATACGCAGGAGGGGCCAAAGGTATGTGCCTGTCTCATGAGTCTGTCATCATACTGGACAGTTTATCCTCAGACCTTGGTGATTTGGCTCTTGTCGATCGTTTATCGGGAGGTCAGGTCGATTTGACATATGGAAGGTTAGCCCATTCTCGCCTGCGCGTATCCGCATATCTTGAAGGGATCCCCAGCGCTCTCGACATCTTCGGAGGCACACTGGTTTCCTTCCAAGATCTTGTCAACACCAACGCCTTAATGGTATAAGAACAATTTCATATAAGCTTTGAAATTTTGAAAGAAAACAGTTTAGCTGAACCGTCAATTTCGCGAGAAGGCATAATTCCGCAGCTTTAGATCAGTACTCCATAGATCCTTCAATGATTCGAGTGAGATATTCCCTTCCGTCCGAACCCACGATGTCTCCGATGCCAGGTGCGAGATCGAGCACGCGCCTTTGGGGCAAAGTGCCCTCGACAAGCCTTTCGACGTCAGCCGAAGTGTATCTATAGAGTTGCGCGAATCAGCGAGCAGCGGATCCGGTGCATGAGTGTTAACGTACCCGACAGCCTTCAGACCACGAGGAACACCAAGGCCATCCAAGAAACGAGCGATCGCCTCATACACATGAGCGCCTATGTCTTTATCGGGTATGCTTGTGATGGACGAGTCCAACACTGTGGTGCCGTTGAATATAGCGAGAATTTGACGATGGCGATCAGGCGACGAAGGGGCTGTGAACTGGAACACTAAGAAAACAAGTATCAAATTAAGCACAACGGGTTTGTTCGTGTCAGTCAAAAAAAAACGTTGACGCACCTGCTGGGCCTGTCAATGCGACGCTATCATTAGGTTTAATCAGTCACTGCCTCCAAGGCAGTCGGTATCAAACTAGTGATGGCTGACTGACTGACCTGATGCCGTGAGGGATGATAGGCAGATCGGTGATGTATCCGGGATGCTTATACTTTGGGCCTTTTTTGTTCAAGCCGGAGATCTACGATAAGGACGAGGCAAGTGTTAACGTTTAATGAGTACTCATAAAGGGGGGAGATGATAGAAAAGCATACGGGGTAACTCATTCCATGACAAAGATGAACGCCTGCATTTCCAAATCCTATTCCGGCAAAAGACGAGGCTAAGCTGTTGTGGAGTCATCCCATCATCGTCAGTCGGTTTGTTGATTCATTTGAAGGAAAAAGACTGACAGCATCTGGCGTCTAGCATCTTCATCATCCCTGTTTTTGGCGATGCGAGGAAGGTATTTGACGGTAGTTTGTAAAGCCCATAGAGAGAAGATGTCTGCGACGGGATTGCTTCCTTGGTACGCGGGTCGCAGAATCGGGTTAGCCGGACGGGGAGTGCGTTCGGTGTAACTGAACGAGAAACGAGAACGTCATCAGTTTGAAACCGCGTCATAAAGAGAAAAGCTTAGGCACGAACGGAATAGCGGTATAGCTTTCCAAACTGTGGAACAGAACGTCCAAGCCTGCGCTGATGTGCACTGCTGTCGGACAAGTTTCTGTGTTTTGGGTGTCCTACAAAGAAAGAATTTGTTTCGTCAGAAGCAGCGTTTGTTGCCTGATAACCATGTCTCGATGTACATACCACGATACCGAGAACGGGTTTCAACGCGCGGTTCGCGATTCCGGTCTTGAAGGACCGGGAGGTGATATCGAGAATAGTGGTACCAGTAGTTTCCGAACCAGTTCCAGCTGTCGTCGGGACGGCGATAAGGGGCCGGAGAGCTTGGGTGATGGGTAATCCTTTGCCAACGGGTGCGTTGATGAAGTCCATGAGGTCTGCATCCTTGTACACGGAGAACCTGGCTAAGTTTGAGGGGTCTCGTTTCGCGTGTATTGGGAAAGGAAGATCGCGTACAAATTGGCTGCCTTGGCGGTGTCAATAACGCTTCCGCCTCCTACCCTAGATTGCGAATGGGCCAAGGATTTTGAGATTCTACAGGTCGGGCATTGGATAGGAGACCTACGCCAAGAAGTGGCTAAAGTCATGCCCGCGTGCCCAGGCAATTGCTGTTCTGAAGCTGTCTTCAGTGGGCTCCGCAACGACTTTGTCGAACACCTCGAACGGAAGGTCCGTTTCGGCTTGCAGCGCAGCTAGTGCCTGTTGTCGCAATTGTAAACTCGAAGTCGCGTGCACATCATTGAAATGAACCCACGGTCTTCATGGGCCGCAATTTTGCGACGTTTGGGTCGGTGAAGACGCCAACCTGATTGGTGCGGAGAAATATACATCAACGTGGTTTCGGAGGGGAAGTGTATATATTGATGTCACCTTGCGAGCCTTCATGTTTTTGAAATCCATGCCAACTTCGGCGGTGACGCCGTCCCCAAACCGGAGGTTGGAAGCTGCGACCTGGTCGAAGAGGTGTGATCAGCATATTCCTGGGAAGCTACTGCATATAGGCTAACGAATACCTCAAAGGCGTACTCCTTTTCGACTGTCTGGACAGGGGAGGCAAAATTCCTAAGTTGATTGATGGTTTGAAGTTGACCATGTGAATGAGTTGATGGACGACAACCATGGCATGGGCAAGCCGAATGTTGTGAGGCGTTGATGAGACGCAATATGGCATTCCTTGGTGCTGCAGCCATTGTGGGGGTATCTATGAAGAGATGTTCAAGTTGTCAGGAAGCTTTCTCGCGCTGTCGGCTAACTTTCGTTGGGTTTTGGATCCGGTGAGGGGTTGACCTCACGCGTTTACCGTTTTGGTGAAATCTGGGGAAATGCATCACGTGAGAAGCGGCGTTTATTTGGTGCACCCGAAGCTGAGCTTGAGCCTAGATCGTGAACCCGCTCGCCGAGGGGTCGGCATTGCGACTCAAGAGAAAGGGAGTGTGTAAGTTTGATGATACATCTTGCGGCAGTGAAGAAAAAAAAAACAATTTTACAACGGCATGATTTCTTGGTGAAAGACGAGATGATGAACTTTACGCAAAACGGATGAAAGTGACCCCCTGTTTGAAGTATGTGAACCAGTCGCCGAATATAGCAACAATAGAAACTTTTCACTCTCAAGCTCTAGCAAACCGTAAGCAAAGACTGAAGCTTTAGCCTGCTGGTCGTACCGATAGGGAGTATCGAAACCTGCGAGGTACAAGAGATTGAAAGAAAATTGTAAGTAATTGTGTTAAAAACAAGGCCGAGTACGAGAATAAACTAAAAGTTATAAAAGAACTTCAGGTACAGACGCCAGACTGTGTGCTCAACACCTCTTCCCCTTCTCCTCCGTCTACCTCCATCCTCCACTCTTGCTGGCCCTTGCTCTCTCCACATTCCCTTCAACACTCTTTTTAATCCCTTCAATCAACAAGTCAGTACCCACAATGTCCCGCTTGCCGTTGCTAACTGACCTTTCACCTAGCTTACCAGCACCACCATGAGATCTAAACTCACAAAAATAAAGCAAAATGCTACATCCCATCCACGAATTATCCACCCGGATGCAGACCTCTCCAGACGCCAAACCAATACGAACAACGACACCTCCGCGTTAACGTTTGTCCCGTTTTTGTCGTTCCGTCGCTTCGGTCTTCTGAAAGGTAGCGCGCAGCACGATCCACGACCTTGTGTATATCACGACTGTGAGTCCAACAGCCTCGGACGGCGGAGTCCTTTATGCTGATGACCATGCCTATGCGGTAGTTGACTCTTGGGGGGGTTCGTAAGTGATGGTGACAGCTTCCGCTCCCCAAACACACCACTCAACTCTTCCTCTCAGAATACCCCGTCCAACTCGACACAGGATCCTCAGACCTCTGGGTCAAAGGGGATACATCACCACTTCCGAATTCGAATCCAACGGTGAGCCTTACCTTCTTTGTACCGTGATCCCTTCTCACAATCCCGCAGACCACTGCCAAAAACTTGACTGTATGTGCCGCTATCACATCTTGCTCCCTATATCTGAATGATTTTTCAAGTATGGCATTGGGTGGGCCTCAGGGAAAATCTCTTATGCCCCTGTTGAGTTTTCCGAGTTGGTATTTATGCTTGGTCAAGCGGCGTCGGTTCACTAACATTTGTTTTCAGGATATCAATCAAATCCCAAGTTTTCCTAGACGTTGAGACAGCAAACAACCCAGCTCTTGGTTTAGGAGCGAAAGGAATTGCTGGCCTTGGTTTCACCTCGCTGTCCACTTTAGACCAGGCCATCAACTCTACAAACGCAGCAACTGGCCGCAGTCTCTTGTACAACTTATTTGCTGAGAATCCAAGCCAGCCCAACTTTATTTCGTTTGCGCTTCAGCGAAGCCTGGAGCCCGGAGACGAGGTTGAAGGAACTTTTACTATTGGTAAATTGCTGCTCTCACCACAGCGTTCAGCATATCAATTTACGACATCATCACAGGCGAGTACGAGCCTGAATACGCAGAGGTCCAGAATCGCACATTAATACCGACGTTCCCGGAGGAAAACCCAGCATATTGGAACGTTCTACTAGACGCCATTATCGTTGGAGACAATATTATAGTTCCATCCACCACTGTAAAAGGCGCTCCAGTGAACAAGGGAGTTGCGCTCATGGACAGTGGTTCCTCGTACACGTATGTTGTTGGTTCATCAGATTTTACGTCTCTCGATTCTGACTTGCGCAGCTTTGCCCCCAAAGAAATTGTCGACCAAATTTATGGCAAGATCAATGGGGCGACGTTTGACCCATCGACTGGGCTTTATAGTGTACCCTGCGGGATCGAGATTGATGTTGCGTTCCAAATCAAGTGCGTGGTTACTCCGTAATTGCCTCGGCATGTCCAAATCCTAACCCTCCTTGATAGCGGAGGGATATATCCGATGCACCCTTTAGATGTTACCCCCGCTTCGGCGACTGATGCCACGAAATGTATCGGTTCGTTTGTAGCTGGGAATTTGGGTGTGGGTGCGGGACACTTGTGAGTGTTTGTTTACATGTACCTCACCCTCCCTCTCACCACCACTCCCACACACAAAAGCGATTTAACGGTGGGCGACAACTTCCTCCGCTCGGTGTACTCCATCTACGACTTTGGCGATTTTGATTCTACTGGAAAAATGGGGAATCCCTACATGAAAATGCTTCCTCTCATCGAGCCCGATGAAGCCTCGGCAGACTTTCACCAACTACGTGGTGGTACACCAAAGACCGGCATCACCTATAAGGGGCTGGACGGCGCCCAAATTCAACCCTCCTACTCCCTATCCAACAACGCCAACGACACCCTCACTATGCTCGGCAGGTTCTTCCCTGCTGTCATGGCCATCATCTTCCTGAACGCCCTTATCCTTATTTCGGTGGTTATCGGTGGTATCGTCTATTTCTGGCGACGCAGGCGTTTCACGGCCAGACAGCGCAGAATACCTGGTAGGACTGCTAGACGACAAAGCCCAATGCCGATGAACCGGAACACCTTTGCCAGCGACCGAAACACCATGGTGGGCGACCGGAATACCTTTGTCGGGGACCGCAGCACATTCATAGGCGACCTACCAAGTAAAAAGACCATGTCCTACATGGGAGGCTCGGATGATTTCAGTTCGCCACTTGCCTCATCCTCCATGTCAATAAAAGGGAAGGATCACTCATACCAACCAGTGTCCATGGCGATTTCCGAAGACACGGTCTTCACACCGCCATCACCTGCGTTTCATAGCTTCGACGCACGAATGGGAGACCGGCCCAAGTCAGTAGCCTGATCACTTCAACTTGAGCCTCCCCTGCACGAGGTTTCATCCCCCCGCCCCCTCGCATCCCATCTTGCCTTGGGTTTTCCTTGGCACCACCAAGCACCCATTTAACTTACCATCTCTCCCCTTATCTGGTAGCCTACTGACACATTTGGGTACTTATCGTCGTCTTTTCGTCCTTGTTGGGTATTTATATCATCATCACTTATCCCCCTTCCTCTCTCCCCACCTGTTTCTTTGGATATGCGGACTCCTCATATCTACCTGCCATGTCTACCGCTCTATAGGTTGTGTCTTCTGTCACTTCGCCACTCACTTACTCACTCTTTCTGTCTTTCATGGTCACGGACTTTTGGTACATTCTTTCCTCAAATACACTCTTTGAAAAAACACTTCCAAAAGAAAAAGACCAAGAGTTCCAGTTTACCTTTCCCTTTGTCAAAGTTTGGGGTTGTGGGATGAGCGCTCGGTACAGTAAATGCAGGTTTACAGGAAATGGCCAATTGGGGAACAAAGCGATCTGAGCGAGGAACTCATTTGGTCAGCATGGAAAGGATTACAAACATGTGTGCATAAACTGTTTTCGGCGACCGAAAGGAGACGCCCAGTCGCCGAGCCTGC
>CEMH01202922.1:7815-27893 GCA_001179725.1 Macrocystidia cucumis | reverse complement strand
TTTGAGAACAACTTTGATTGCCGGATGACTCTTCGGATACCGGCCACGATCGTTCGACTCATTTCGCTGAAATCGCATTTCCTCTTGCAGATGCCGCCAACAACTCGCTCGTCGTCCAATATACCCGTTGTTCATACTCAGAGCCCAGTGAGGACGAAACGTAAAGTACAGCCTTCTCTGGTGTCTGACGCACCCTCGACGGTCAACAAGAAAGCTCGAGTTCACGCGCCAACGTTGGCAACAGAACAAGCCATAACGCCAGCGTCAAGCACGTCAAGTTCATCACCCACCCTGCTTCCAGCAGTTCTGAGCTTTTCTTTCGATGAAGCGAAGCAACACCTTATTCACACTGATGCTCGGTTTGAAGACCTGTTTGCCAAGCTCCCTTGCAAGCCGTTTCAACAACTTGAACGGGTTCATCCATTCCGGTACGCAGTGTCATTCAAAGTGCACGTTCTTTGAAGTGTGTTTCTCAACCTTTTTATATATATCTCATTAGTGCGTTAGTGTCCTCAATATTGTGAGCGCCCGGACTTTACGAATTGCATTCCAGTTCTTAACAAAATTCAGAGGGCAACAAATCTCTTGGCTAGCAGCTCGGTCCATAAATCACAAGTTTGTGAGGTTGTACGATTCGACAATTCCCGAGAAGCCAGATGATTACAGGTCCTTCATACTTCAACAACAACCCTCGAAAATCAGGTTGCTGATGCCGTTTTCAGCGTTTACAAGACGCCAACGTCGTTCTTCCCTTCCCCCGAAGTTGTAGCCTCTACAGATATCGCTACATTGAAGACGGCTGGGTTGAGCACACGAAAAGCAGAATATGGTGGGTAACAGAAGCTACACGTTTCAACTTGCCATCACATCTTTGCCAGTCCAAGACTTGGCAAAACGGTTCGCGGATGGCCGTTTATCAGCGGCAAAGCTCAATGAAGCCGACGACGACGAGCTGGCTCAAATGCTGACTGAGGTTCGAGGAATTGGAAGGGTAAAGTCACTCGCTATCTATGTATGATGTTTGATATCTGAGTTTACTAGTGGACGGGTGAGCCTTTCTTTTTGATGCTTCAATACACATATCTTACAAAGCTTGTAGTGGATATGTTTGCTATATTTTCCCTCAGACGCCCTGATATCTTACCCGTTGGTGCGTTTCCCCACGAGACGATCTCACGGCCATTCTCACACGGATATTCAGGCGACCTCGGCGTTCAACGGGGCTTGCTTCGCTGGTTCCTGGCACTACATTCTCCCACTTACAATTTCAGTCTTTCTCCGGAGAAAGTGGCGCTTGCGAGTCCCAAGAAGAAGGCGTCACCCATCAAGCGTAAAACCTCTCAGGACGAAGAGATACTTTCTGTTCCAGAAACAAACGAAGCAGGGGTTGAAGAAGTCCTCGGAATTGAACTGGCAACTGACGGAGTTGAAAAAGTTGCTCCGGAAAACTCAGAGGCGCGACTGTCTGTTAATGGGGTAGAAGAAACTCAACTACCCCCACCGTTCACTCCGTCCATCAAGGCCACTCTCAGCAAGCCTCCAGCGAAGAACGGAACTCCCAATTCCTTACCAGACACCTTGACACCAGCCATCCTTAAGTCCCGCTTAGAAGGGAAAAAGAAAATAAAGTGAGTAGATTCACACCAGTGGACAGATATGAGTTTTATCATTCCGTTACTTAGGGGCGCTTTTCTGACCCCGAATGAGATGGAAGCACTTACGCAGGATTGGAAGCCTTATCGAAGTCTCGGTAAGATTTCTGTTGCACAGACTGGTTAGGCCTCTTCATTCATTGAACGACTCTGCAGGTGTTTACTACATGTGGTCTTTGGCAGAAGCGGATGTGTAATGCAATGTCTTTTGTGCAGTTTTGTTCTGTTCACTCTGCAATTGTGTGATTGGCGGAGCGAATGGCCTTCCGGACTGGCTCTCGTATATTGTAGCTTGGCACAGCTTTCGATCTAAACACATAACAGACTTTTGCAGCGGTATGGGGTTTGGAGTGAATAAAACATAGGCTCATATCCCCGTGAAAACCCATGCAAAGCATCAAGAAGGGTGCGTCATGATATTCTCCCGTTCAATCGTCGCTCTGTTCAATTACGTTGTGGAGACGAAGGGCAGCATGCAAGAAATGCAAAGTATTGGTCCAAGCATTCTGCAATTCTTAGCCTCAGCCAACGTCAAGAAGAGCAAAGCTGTGGGACAAGTGACAATAAGTCTGAACCTAAAAAGAAAGAGACAATGTTGTTCTAACATGATTCACAGTTTTTTTGTTGGTGTCGAGCAAGGGGCCAGCAGATTCTAAATCCGGCAACCGATCGAAGCGTCGAGACCTTCAAAAAGGGGCTGTCTTTGTTGAGACTTTGGCCACTCTCCTTCGTAAGTAGCACCTTCAGTTCGCGCACCGCACCACCACTCTCATCCAAGAAGCCCGCTTTCTATCCATTCTTCAGCAAAACGCGTTGAATTCTCGGAATAATACCCACCATTTTTGAACGCTACCGCAACCTTCTTTCCCCGAAATTTTCATCTCGGCCTTTCCACCCCTTTAGAAGGAGGTGAAGCCCGCCCTGTGCTAAAACATGAACGCGAGTTTCATTCCACCTTTCAACTCCAGTCCCGTCTCAGATAGTACGCTACTCACCCCCCTCGCTGTGTATACGTTTAACCTTATCCAACAGTGACAAAAGCTATCAACTGCCACTCGCTAACCGACTCCACTCTCTGGGGTGGGTTGGATTCTTCAGACCCGGTCTATCTTGGACACATGTCAGACATGGGTCGCCACTTCCCGCAGCCCCATAACCCTTCCCGTCCTCATTCGTATCCCCAGGCAAGGGCCCACACGATTGTGCGAAGGCCATTGATCTTCCCTTTCACTCCTACCACAGCATCTATCCACGAGTCGCCCCGACATCTTGCCCAATATGTATTTTCAAGAATAGTGAGCAATCGCGCACGCAACGAATCGATACCCATTTTTTCCTCGGCCCACAAGGCGGTTTACTCCCAACCACCGAGAAGAGCGGATTGCGCTCAATTCCATTTGCCCACAGACGCTCGGCTTTACTCGGGCGACTTTCCTCCAGGCCACAAACTCAACAAAGCCTTCGTATCCGATTATGAGCTCCAAGATGCACTTGGGTCTGGAGGGTATGGCTTCGTAATGACTGCACGAGACCGCGTCACCGGCGACGAGGTTGCTGTCAAGTTTATCACGAAGTCAAAGGTTCCCGACCACGCATGGGTGGATACACAGCCCATGGGGCGGATTCCAACTGAAGTTCTGCTTCTCAGTTATGTTGATCACCCGGGCGTCGTGAAATGTTTGGACGTTTACGAGGACGCTCTTTACTTTTATTTGGTAAACTTCATCATCAACTTTATTTCTAGTTCAGTCCTGATGGATGGCTCGCAGGTCCAGGAATTACACGGCTGTCCATGGCAAAGGAGCCAGCAGGATGTTTCACATCAAACAATTCCCCTTTGCGCTTTGATCTCGACTGCTTCACAATCGCCGGAAACGCCAGTCCTTTCACTATCTCCCTCACCGTCTGAAGGGTCAACAGCCGTTTCAGAACCGACGACTCCATGTGAAAACGGAAACACGTTATCATCACAGTTCCGTTCCTTCCCAAATATCGGCCAAACATTTTTGGATGCTGAAGGACGGCCCGAGTTTTCTCGCCGACCCTCACACGACCTCTTTGAGTGCATCGAGCAATCCAAATTGAAACGTTTGAGCGAGGATCATGCCCGCTACGTATTTCAACAAATCGTCGACACTGTTGTTTACCTCGACAGCCTCGGAATCACTCATCGCGACATCAAGGATGAAAATATCGTCATTGATAGCAACCTGAAGGTATAAATCATTGTGTTCTGCCATAGTCGTGTGATTCTCATCGTGCAATAACAGGTGAAACTTATTGATTTTGGGAGCGCCATCATCGTCAATCCCCATAAGCCTCGGCCCTTTCATACTAACTTCTACGGAACATCGGCCTACGCCTCTTCTGAGATTTTGCTCAAGAAGAACTATCAAGCTCCTCCGGCCGAAATTTGGACGTTGGGCGTGCTTTTGTCCTACCTCCTAACAGGAGCGTCCCCTTTCCCCACCCTGCAAGACGCTGTCAAAGGGAACATCATGCTCACCATTCCATCAAATTCTTCCGTATCCCCTTCTGCTATGGCTTTGCTGAAGGCATGCCTGGACGCGGATCCAAACACACGGGCGACTATACAACAAGTGAAATGCCATCCTTGGTTGCGCGGTTCCGTCTCTATGTAGGAGTATTTGGACTCAATTTCGCGTATATCTACGTTTTAACATCTTATACCGCATTTTATCTGGACATCTATGTTTTTGACTTGTACATGGACACGTTCTACTGTTTTTCACTATTCACGATCCACACCTCTACTGTAGCTGTAGCTCCTACGATACAAGCACAACGCTTTCCGTCCCACACCTTTGTAGTATAATTCATTGTATCTCACATTATCAAAGCTCAGAATTTTACCAACACCCGGGTTACATCGATCCTCTCGAAAGCCTTGAAACACTGGGGGCCCGCAGGGCCCACTGAAATTCGGACTCCGACACATCGAAGAAATGTGGTCAATAGTTTGGACTCATCGCACGAAGGTCTTCAGGCTAGTTGGTAGGATAGAATAAGACCTATTTATATGTACCTTTCAATCGTTGGGGCTCGATTTTTTTTAAAGTTCCTTGAAGCTCTGAAAATGTCGAATTTGTGTACCGCTCAACACATTAGAGGACGAAAATAAGAAATCGGGTCCCAAGAATCTATGCGAAAGGTTTTCAAACATTCAAATAGCTCTTTTTTTTGACCAAAATCACAATGGTCGTTCAAAATCTATGGTAAATACAAAACACAGAATTTGACCCAAATGAGGAAGTTGTCAGGGTCCACCATTTCGGGGACTCCTCGCGATTTTCATGATTCAGCCAACTTCCCTCGCAGAAAAACTTTGAGGAACTACATATGTGCTTATGTGTGCTTGCAGAATTTTTTGGGGAGTTTACATGGCCTCTGGCGTCCTTGAGGCCTCTCTTTCACATTTTGAGATTGTTCTCATGGAGTGATTTGTCAGCATATTTCTTTATTTGGTCGGACCAGTTTTATGTACACGCCAGTTTAGAGGGCCCTGCGGGCCCCCAGAAACAGTCTTGAAACCTGTCGGAGCGATTAGGGGCCTGGTGGTCACGTGTATCATTCCGATTTCCCACCAGATCTCAGCCAATGGGGACGCTCACATTTAATTCGAGCAACCATGTCAACATCACTGAGCACACTTGGTACGTCGTGCTCTGCCTTCTAAACCGTCTCGTTCAGCTTATCATGTCTTCTTAAGTAGCGCAGGCTGGCCGACGCTCAATGTTCCGGACCCAAGTTTTGGGAATCCAACACCGTAAGTTGTGTGTCATAGTCGACTTTTCTCCCCAGTAACAACGCATGTCTAGTCGCCCGCAGAGGACTGCATTTTACAGCGCCTGTCCAACGAGCGGAGGCATCAACTCCCATTCCCAGTTCAACGACTTCCGCAACCGAGCCAATCACCGCTTTGGCTCAGCAGGGATCGAACCAGTACAGTCTCGAGCACCCACAGAACAAAGCTGGTCAGTCACCAAAGTTGGACACCATTGAGAAAGTTTTTTTGATGTGGCCCTCTTTGCCAGAATATGTCCTTTCAACTTTGGATAAAATCTCCAACTGGGCGAGGCAAGGCTCCATGTGGCCGATGACTTTCGGTATTTTATTTTCCCCCAGTCTACATCACAACTTGACTAATTTAGGCCAACAGGGCTTGCATGTTGTGCAGTCGAAATGATGCATATGGCTGCTGCCAGGTATGATCAAGATAGACTTGGAGTCGTGTTCCGTGCAAGTCCTCGTCAGAGTGATATCATGATTGTCGCCGGGACGTTGACCAACAAAATGGCTCCTGCCCTTCGAAAGGTGTATGATCAAATGCCGGAACCTCGTACGTTCCTCTTGTTCTTGTTTGTTCACACACGTTCAAGGTTTTTCTGATGGGGTTCTATTTCGCTATTTTTTGTTTTTGTTTTGACACACGGCAGGCTGGGTGATTTCCATGGGTTCATGTGCAAACGGAGGTGGATATTACCACTATTCCTACTCTGTTGTCCGAGGGTGTGATCGTGCGTATTTTCACTTGTGGTTGAGATGATGACCCGAGGAAGAGCGAAATTCTAATGCGGTGAGATGCAGGTATCGTGCCCGTGGACATCTATGTCCCTGGTTGCCCGCCGACTGCGGAAGCGCTACTGTACGGAATGTTACAGCTTCAACGGAAGATGCGAAGGAGTCGGAAAGCCGTGCTATGGTACGTGTTGTGCTCGGTTTGTTAGCTGGAAAGAAACTGATTGGAATGTTCAGGTATCGGGAGTAAACTTGAGTAGTTGGAGGAGGGTAGTAGTAGTAATAATTCAGATAGAGCGCTGAGAGATAGTGAAATTGAACCGGGGCGAACGGGTTTATTTGTCAAGCGCTTGAAGTACCCTGAATTGAGCTGAATTGACGGTTGTTCCTCACTGTCCAACTGCCATCCCATCCTTAACGTCTCCCACATCCCTTTTCTCCTTTCTCTCTTCATCCTCCTCCCCCCATCATCACAACGATAACCAGCCTTTCTGTATCATAACCATCTTTCATTTCATAGCATCTCGTCAGTTGAACGCTGACATATCACTTCCTCGCCTCCCTCAACACCACCTCAAATCCCCCCCTTTCACGGCAGACCTGCAAAAAAAAAGTAAATTTCACAGTACCATGGCAGCGACTATACACACTATCAGAAACGACCCAACCCAGAATGTTCACGCTAGTCTATACCCACGAGCACTCATGACGGAACTCGAGTTCAAGGAAAACCGATACCCGACCATATCCTCAACCTCTTACCAGACAGCTCAGCGTTCTAGTGGTCCTTTTGGTGGTCCATCCGACCTTCTTCTTAGAGATGGTACAAGCAGAGCGACTTCTCCTTCGAGGAAATCCTACGAACCATCAGGTCCCGGCAATGTCTCACCCTCCCTCAATCCCGCTGGCGAACAAAGCCACCAAGACTCACGATCCCTTCAGCCTGACCAAATAAGTGGCCTGCTCCCTTCCGACATGCAATCCCTTCGCTCCCAACCATCACAATCCCAAGAGCCGCCACGGAGCGTGCTGTCTTACGCCTTGCCTCCTGGAGGTGCCAGGAGGGTGGTTGAACGTTACAGCCTCGACGATAACCCCCAGCGACAACGTTCATCCTCGAGGGCATCCATAGACACTCCACCGATAGCACCGGATACTGGTGCGGAGGTTATACGCAGCAAGGCTGCCACGCCGCAATCGCTACCCCAGGACTATCCCCTTTCTTATATCACCTCGACTCCCCGTCAAACTTTACTCCCTATCTCTGGCACATCAGCTTCATCACCAATCGTGGCAAATAATGCTGAATTCTCAAATGCCTACATGCCATTATCTGCGTCGCCTGGATTCAGTGCGCCAATCGCCTCCAATCTACGAGCATACCCCCAACAACCAACCTACATAAACCCCCCAACGACTCCAAAACCTATAACTACTGTGTATACCCAGGCTGTTCCTCCAGAGGAAGTCTGTGTGGAGTGCGCTATGCGGGACCAGGATATGGCCGACGTCGATGTCACATCCCCGGGTGTATGGGAACGAGAAAGTGACGTTCTATTTGATGAGCTGGTTCGCAGAGAACGCGAGGAAGAAATGGCCGGCGTTGTGAATGTGGATGAACTGCGGCCACGGTCCAAGGGCGGAAAATTGACGGAGAAAAATCTCAAAATATGGTTGAGCGTGGTCAGTAATCTGCCTTCATCATTTTGAATCCTTTATTTACCGTGTAATCAGAACCCTCGGGAGCCAGCTTCCCGCCAGCAAACATTGAGCACTTACATCAAGGCTCAACGCGCTTTACTTGAAGCAGAAGCCTTGGCTCATGCATGCGCGATGCAAGAAGCTAAACAATTGGATAATAGGATGAGGGACGCTTATTCACAACTTCGGCGCTCTGCGTATGATACAGGAAACTCTTCTGGTGCTGGGGACGATGGAGGTGGACTTCGTATCAAGGCACCCCAATCTCCCATAACTCCCTCAACACCTCACAACAAAGGACATTCGCGAGAGGTCACGCTTCTCGAGAATGGCATGATTGTTGAGCATGTTGACGTTCGCAAGGAGGAACGCGAAGCTCGGGAACGTAAACGGAAGGAAGAGCGTCGAGCGAGAAAGTCTTCTCGCGGCTCTGGTATTGACGTGACTTCTCTCATTTCAGCACAGAGTTACGCAACGCCGACGGACGCTGGGCTCAAGCCGTATTCGCGATATTCACAAAGCAGTGCAGCGAGGCCTACAAGCGTTTTGACCGCTCCGCTGGACCGCCCTGAACTACCCCGCGCGTACTCGCAGGCGTCCTTTTCAGACGTGCACAGCATGGGATCTGCTTCGCCTCGGAAGATGCGATTCTTTGGTATCAAAAACTTCAACAATGGTTGGCGGAGCCAAGACAGCCTGGCTCCTTCGGGCATGTCAGGCAGTATGATGGACATGCAGTCAGTCCATTTTCGTTGTGTATTGCGGGTTGGTCTGACTTTTCCCGTCAAGTGTCGTTCTCCAACGGGAAGCCCTCACAAATCAATATCCGCAAAGTCCCATCAATCTCAACACCCCTCGGCGAAGCCAAATATGGCCTCCTGATGTCGAATCTCCTGACACCCGAGCTGCTACTCCTCAAGAGGAAAAGCCGAAGAAAAAGCGAACTGGTTTTGCAAAGATATGGCGAATCGTGACTGGATCGTCGAAGGCAGACAGCACCCGCACCCGCACAACATCCACATCCTATGATCGCAACGAGGACGATCTTCCACTGGCTCCGCCACCACCGTTGTCCTATCTAGTCGACAGGACACGTTCGAACGAACTCATGTTGAATGGTAGAGCGCATGCATCTCAGCCATCGCTTCCAACCTCCCCAAGGTTAGGAAACAGTTCTTCAGGCATGTCACCGCCTACAGCTCCCTCTAGTGTGCTGCCTTCTCCAACCTCATCCCGGCCACCAGGTCAAGATTTCGACATAAACATTGAAATCAGACGTGAGGGTGGTAGACCCGATGATCAGGAAGTTGACGACACTATTGGGAAAGCTCAAACCTACAGTAAAAACCTTCTCTCGATGACTTCAGAACCGGACATGCGATTTAGGACCTCCCGCAACCTTTCGTCCCCTCCCCCTCTTCCAAGTCCTAATCTTTCCAGACTTTCCAGAGAGAAGTCGCTTCCTCCCCTCCCTGACGAGATCCGACCCCGTACCCTGACAAGTGTTGTCGATACCAGGCCCCGAACAGTCTATACATACGAACCCAACACATTGCCCTCCCCCTCGACCCGTTTGAACGGTGCCTCCCCAACTGGGCCATTCCGCGGCGCTGATTTCCGCCGCCAATCGTTTGGCGGCCTTTCAACTCGCCCAAACTTCAATTCGCAAGCTTTGCCCGCTAGCCCTAAACTCCTCACCAACGACTCCCGCCAACTGTTAAGTCCTCGTTACGACGAGTTTGGGCTTTCCCGCCGTTCTCTAGGTCGACTCGATTACGTTGTCGAGCAATCCCAACCACCAGCCTCTACAAAGCGCAAGAGCAAGTTTGGTTTGGCGTCTATGTTCGGCAAAAAACCTCACTTGAACGAGCGTGACTCCTCCGCGACCGACGGTGCAACACATCAATTCCCGACGATGCGGCGTTCTGGTTCGGATCAGCAGGACGAGTTCAACAACAATGGTTATGCGACATCAACGTCCAGACATAGCGCGCTCAGTATGGCAGGCCCTCCTGGTGGACGCGTGTCTATGGTCTCCCGAAAACCACTTGAAGAACTGGTTGCTCAAGACCCAGATTTTGTCGCGTACCGATATCCCTCCAATGACCAACGACTGGACTTGCTCAGACGGTAGCAAAAATGTTCCAAATTAAGGGGTGGCTGACGTTCCCAGTACCTGATCTTTCTTTCTCCTTCGTCGCAAAGGTTTTATATAATATCTTGCTCACATCACTCATTTCAACCACGACCCGGCATAGCGTTTTCTACCTTCTTTCTTACTCGCTTTAGTAATATATCCCACTCACACGGACTTGAATGTCAGACAAGGCCATCAAGGCTGCCTTCTTTTTCCCTCGGTATTACTTGGTTGTCCGTGATGCTTGGCTGACATCTACTCTTTTCGCGCATATATGTATAACAAGAATTCTTGCTTGTTGATGACCTCGGACACAGATTGATGGTAGTACAAGCGATTCGACGTTGAAAAGTTATATACATAATATAAAAAATTGAGGCATTCCGTTCGCCCCCCGAATGATGAGCTTGTCAAAAGTGAAGGTGTACAGATTCTGGTTAAAGTCTCTTCGTGAAAACCATTCGCGCCTTGCTGTTAGGTACTATGGCTCCGTTGAACAAGATATTGCTAGGACGGCCAGGATACCCAAGTGGGAATGAGAAATTGTAATTGAGAAGGATGTGGGCGAGGATCAGCTTCAACTCCATCTGAACAACAATGATTTCCCCTCTTCAGTTTCGCTTCTGATAGGAGCACCGAGTGGAGAAGTACTCACAGCAGCGAAGAAACGACCAGCACAAGCATGACGACCTGGCGGTGGTCTTTAGCATGGCTTCCGATCCGCCAAAGAAGAAGGGGGGGAAAAACAAGAGAAAAAAACACCGACCTGCACCAAAAGGAAGATACTACGGGGTTCCAAGGGGGAGATAGGGACAAGAGAATCAGTATGGCGTCAACGTAACGAGAATAAGGTACCGACGTTACTATCAGTGGAAGCAAACGTGTACTTGGTGTCGAGATCTGCGCTCTCGCGAAGTTTGGCGAACCTAAAGAGGTCACAGCGGTTGGGCTCTGCGTAAACTTCCGGGTTGAAATGAACGGCTTTGATGTCGATAGCCACGCGATACCCCGCAGGCAGCACGGTGTTATCCCCGAGATCGTGGTCTCGCATAGCGAGACGTGGGAGTGCGACTGCATAGGTGTTCATCCATTAAATTCATGGTTTTTCTCGAAGGAAAACCAAGAAGGGGTGATCAGATCCAGTAGCTCAACTCACAGTGCATCAACCCATGGACCCTTCCAACCTCACGTAGGGCACTGTCGATCATATGGAATTTTGAGAGAGCGGACTGGTTCCAGCCACCTTCAGCCTCGACGGCATCCCGAACTTCCGTTCGGATACACTCTCGGTCCTTTTCGGAAAGCAAAGCCAGCTCGAAAAGCGTCTGTGTAAGGAAGATAGACCTGTGATTGGTCAGTCATGACGCGATAACGCATACAGACATCGAACTGGCAACCAACGATGTATGGGTGCTTGCGTAGTTGAGGTTCATCAACCGGATTGCTATTCCCTCCATGGTTTCGCCTGGTGGAGAGGCTTTCAGAAGAAATTCGGCAACTAACGTCTAACCGAGGCGAGATGAGCGTTCCATCGTATTGTACTTGCCCTCTCTTTACTCACAGGCTTCTCGTCCATAAATTCGCGTTCCTTCTTGTACCGTTCTAAGAAAGGGATAATGAACTTGATCACATCCTTCTTTCCACCGAGAATGGAGGCCATGAGCCGATACGTAAATCTGGAGGTTGACATCAGCCAGGGCTATCGGCGGGGCATACTCGCCGCGTCTGTAAACATACGGTCGAAGGGAAAACGGGCTCCAGTGGACAAGGGCGGCAATCAGCGTCGTGGTTTCAGCATAGGTCACAACCGTTCGAACGAAGTCTTCGTTGCGTCCGAGCTCTGCCCCAAGCATCACATGGTTGCTGATCCGAGCCACCATGCGTGTCATGGTGCTGTAGAGAGGGATAGAGACAGATTCTGCAAGAACCCATGGTTTACTTGATATCACAAGGAGGATCTGTTTATCAATCACCTCTGTCACCGGAGATAGGGAGAACCTTTTCCAAAGCTAGGATGATTTCTTCATGGACCTCAGGGATAAGAATTGGTATCGAGCGGTTGACATCCGTCCGACAGACCATGGCTTGATAAGGAGATCTTGTCTGTTCAATATTCATCGTGTAAGGAAGTTGCAAATCTTCGTTTAAGGCCTTTGGTTGATTGAACTAGACGGAAACCATCACAACCTGAAAGGGTCTTATGCAAGGAAGAAATAAAACATACCACTTCATCGGTGCTTGATCTGAGGAGATCAAGGTACTTGGGCGGCAGAAAAAATACGGGACCAGACTAATATGTAAAATAGTCAGCAAAAGCGATGAGAGGCATCGTGAACACTGGTTCACCAAAGTCGGGATCACAAAAGGTTTTCCCGGAAATTGCCCTCGACCCGCGTGAATCACATTTTCAGCATCAAAGGTGTATCGAAACGCGGTACGGAGATAATTGAAAACACCAGGACCGCCAATGCGCGGAACTCCTCCTGAATGAGATAACCCGCGATGCAGACGAGCGTACAGAAGCAGAAGCAAGGTAGTGAAAGCGACGCAAATGCGAGATACATAGGATCCGGAGTCAAACATTGAGAGTGAAAGTGGGGTCGTAAACTGGGGGATGGGAAGATAAAGACTTTCATGTCGATCAAGGTGATAGCACGACGGTGTTTATTGCACTGACCGAAGTTTTACAAGAATTCTAGGGGATCAGGCCATTTTGCCAATCCAGCCTTATGGAACGATGGAGACTAGTTGGGCGCTTTGAAAATCAGACTTCCTTGAAGAATGCGGAAAACCCATTCAAAACCAAGCGCTAGGAACGATGTTTTGTCATCGACTCAAGTGACCAGTGTGGCCCCACTGCTGCCTACTCTATACAAGCTCGAAGTGGCAGGGGAGGTTTGTTACGTTTGTGGTTAAGTTTGGTATTTTACGTTCTCACCAGTGGCGTAAAGCCGACTATTGTTGCACGTGTTTGCGCCGTAATTCACCGTAAATTATTCAAGAATTTAATTGTCACTCTTTGCCTCTACGCTTTGGTCTGGACGCAGGTACTCCCTCTAGTGTTTACCAAGCTCTAAAAGGACGGGACGATCTTACACTATTAAAGGATCTTTCGTGTTAACCAATTGCATCTCGAATGGTAATCAAAGGCAAAAAACGCGCTTTCGGTTCTAACCCATTCCAGGCTCCCCGAGGTCTTTCTGCAGAGGAGAAGCGCGTTAAACTCCTTGAAATTTTTCACGAAACGGTGAGAAACTCACATCTTCAGATCTAAATAAACACCGACCCCCGTGAGCGTGTAGAAAGACTTCTTTCAGGTCTGTCCACGTTTTGACTCGCGAGATTGGATCTAATTCTGGCTATATGCAGCTAAAGGAACTTGAAAAGTTAGGCCCAAAAATGAAGGGGATAGGTATTAACACTCTTAGCCAGTCTTGAAGCTGTGGAGCTCAAGGTTCAACCCAAGTCTCACAATCCGTCAAAGAAGTCCTTCAGTCACTCGTTGACGATGGTCTGGTTCAATCAGACAAAATTGGCTCCTCGAATTGTGAGCTGTTGACAACTTAAACCGTAATCCCGCGTCATGAACTTCCAACCCCAGTCTTCTGGAGCTTCCCTTCTCAGCAGGGCGCTATGGCAAGCTCCTGTTCATGACGAACTCACAACTCCCGTTTTATCTCCATTATACAGGTCAGAGCTCGGCTGTGCACCTCTAGAGAAGCTCGTGATCGCCTTCAAGGCCAAGTGACCGAACTCCGAGCCCATATCGAAGCTGAAAAATCTGTCCGACAAGAATGTGTAAGTCGATTTGCTCGAACAGGCTCCAAATGTTTGACAACATGAAACAGGACATACGTGCCAGATCTTTAGAAGAGCTGTCAATGTTGACTTCCGAGCTGACCAAATTCGAAACTGAACTCAGCGCTTATGGTGACTGTGATCCCGCAAAAATCGAGGAGATGAAACGGGCGAGCGTTCTTGCTCAAGAGGCAGCTGTTCGCTGGACAGGTAGAGAATTCGCTCACACAACCTCGGTCCTGACTTTGCATTCCAAGACAACTATACTATGTTACTTGGCCATTTCGTCCGCCAGCATGGCGTCGACCCGACCGAGATTCGAACGCACCTGGGTATCGAAGAAGATTACGAAGACCTCTCTTGAAAAATTAATTTCCGGTAAACGCGGTCGCAGACAAACACCAGCCTCCAGCGAGGATACGATCACTTTACAGCCGACCTTTCCACCCACTGATCTCGCCATTTGGAGAAAGATATTCGAATCCCACATAAAGATATCCAGTGCAGTAGTTGAGCCCCCATTGCCATGGTTGAAAAATGAAAAGGTTTTCGAGGTCCCGTCGTGCATATCAATGATCCTGCCTTGACCCGTGAGGACGAACCAAACGGAAATATGGCTCGCGGGGAATGCTGTGGGAGGGTTCCCCTCTGCGGGAACCAGGGTATTAAAACGGACATTGAAGATGAGCTTCTTGATACGCTGGCTGTAAAGTCGAGAAATGACAACGATTTACTTGTCAAAAACAGCATTCCGATCTTCCTGATGGAGATCGGCCCTGGTTGCGGCCAACGTATCTGCTTTATTGGAACACCAACCGGTCATATTTCTTGACAATTATCCCAAGACTTCTGGGTTCACTCCCGCGCAACGACTGTTCCGTAGAAAATTGCCACTCGCAGCGTTGGTAAATTTTCTTTGACAACGATGAGACCGTCAACACTTCGCCCAGCTAGAGCACTCCAGGGCAGACACTCGACCGCTGGCAAATTCCCATCACGGGAACGAATGTCAACGATTTTCCAGCGAAACGAATAATCCAGTAATATCTACTATTCCATATATGTGAAAAAAGTCAATAATAAACTGATTATTTTACAGGTGTGCAGCGTCGGTTTGCAAGATCTCGGCTGCAGATATAAAATGCCTTAGTCGGATAGACACCGCGTTTTCGTCCAAAGCTGGCTGTGATCCCAAAAAATGCTTCCCCCGTTTGAAGGAATCCAAGACAGAAAGTAGACAATGCCCCCATTCACGATGACATTTTCCCCCAAGAGATACGTAAGTGATGAGTTCCTCATGGCGCTAGCAGCCACTGGAACGCAGCCTACCCGTCTTTCATGGGGTTTATGAGTTTATCTCCTGGAGATTGCCTTCCGCCGACGGCGATGAACCTCCTGATCACATTGTTGCAATGCGGTGATCTGGTCTTTCAAGCAAAAATATTCATGCTAGCGCCCTCTGACGACACTTGGAACGGCCTCTTTCAACTCCGCACTTTCTGGACGGCCAGTGACTCCTTAAAAGGGTCCAAGTGTCATTGCGACGCTTCATCCCAAGATATTCCCCATTGCCCTGGTGATTTCCATCATCACCACTGTCCGCGCGCCGTCTTCGCCCTTGTCGCGTCCACACCACCCTTGAGAACCAGCTTTTCTCATAAGTAAGTGGACAAGTTGATTTGAAACCGCTCCGTGAAGACTTATGGCTTCGAAAAGTTTTGTCGAAATGGAACAAGGCCAATCCCAGAGTCTCTTTACCCAGCTGGACGACACCCCTCTTGAGTCATTCGCACTCCCCCCTGACCACCCCCAGCTCTTCCAGCTAGTTGACGTCCACGGGGTTCACAGGGCCCCAGCTCCACCAAACTCACCACTTCCCGGCCCCATCGCAGATGCAGGTCAACGTCTCGTCGACCTCTTCCCAGCAGTTAATGCGGAGTACTGGTTGGCGGTTACCCAGCATCACCTCCTCCCAGTCAATGTAGTGGAATTATATCCGCGGAGCGATCGTCACCAAGCAGATACCAACCTCGAGGACGGTCCTCGCCTTGGAAGCATCGACGACTATCCCTCCGTCTACTCGCTTCTCCCGCCCCTGACGACTTATTTCCGAATGTTGCAGGCTTTCGCGGCTGCCTCAGGGGCCGTCGAAACTAGTCATTTAATCGCACGTGGCGCAACATCCTACCTCTCTCACATTCTGGATCTGGACAAGAGGTACAAGTGGAGGGATGTACTGGAGTACCACCTCGAGTTCCACCGCCTTCGTTGCGAAGATATGAAAAGGGGCGACTTTTCGGCTTGGTTGGAGACCGACCCCGATTTAATGAAGTCGCTTTACGACCATCATCACAACTTGGAGGCTCGAAACAATGGTGAAGGGCATGTTCGACCTCGGACATCAATGATGCAAAGCGAGCAAGTTTGCCTAGCCTTCAATCGGGACGTCTGCTCTTCCGAATTGTGCAACCGAATTCACCGGTGCATTAGCTGCAACGCAGTCAGTCACGGGAGCGCATCCTGCCCTCGCAAAAGGGCATCGTGGTCGACTATGCCATTATAGTGGAGCATATTCATACAGGAAATTCCTAACAAAAAAGATATCGTTACTCCGTGATGACCGAGTACCTCTTTCGTAGCACGTTAGCACCTGACTTTACCCAATGGACAGATTTTTTCTTGGCCTCGCAGAATGCAGGACACCAATCAAATACCGACAGGCAGATTGTGCACGCGATCTAAATTTGGAAATCACCTTCCTCCCAATTGGTATCCCAGCCAACCATGCCATGGGATCAATAAAGTGACTGGCGCTGTGCGGTCATGAGGGTGAAAGCTGAGGGGGGATTTCCAAATGTCGTGCGACCAAGAAGTTCCGTCTGGGAACAACTTTAAACTATTGGGTTGGAATGCCGCAGCGACTCGATAAGCGAGCAGGAGATTACGGCCTCGTTTGCTTGAGTGCTGTTTGTGGCTGGTTGTCCCACATATTACATCGACTTTCGGCTCGAGATAAACTGAGGCGTGGCCTTGAACCACGATAACGGATGTGGACGATCAGATAATTTCGGAAGGACGCCGCTGTCGGCATTTTGTGCGCACGGAACCGAAAAGATGACGACGATTACGGGGAGAGATTCCTGATAAAGCCCTGAGAAGTTGGGGTCCTTATGTTACTCAAAAGCTGCTTTTCCCAGCTGATCATGCTGTTGGTGCTGACTTGATGCTTACTTACTCGGTCTTGTGGCATAAATTCGCTTGCCACATGGGGAACCACGGCAACCTAGACTGGTTGTAAACGATGGTCTACGGTGGTGAATACAATTTAATTGTGTAGTCAGGGAATGAATAAAGCCCCAGGAGGTTGAAATCAATGGAGTCAGTCGTCCTGAATGGAGAGGGCGGGCTATGATTGGTCAGGAATGTGAGCACGTGGTCACATGAAGTTGAAAAGCACCGAAACGGACGGGGCGAGTCGGACCATTTTTGCCGAAAACGCTCAGGATTGCAGAGGTTCTGTTCTGCGTGGAGACAAAGCCTTCGTTTCAACACTTTTTCACTCATGTCGCTTAGCCCCTCAGCTTCAATTTCGAACGGCTCTGATACGACTTCAAAGAGACGAAGAATGACAAGCAACGACCCATCACAAATGCCAGCGGATGGTTCGGCCCAGGGTTCTTCCCAGCAACAATCAGCCCACATACCGAAGCGAGGAGCGCGGGCCTGTACCGCTTGTAGGAAAGGAAAAAACAGGTGTGAAGGCGAGGTAGGCAGCTATTCTCCGTTTCACCGCCCCGCTCTGCTCATCGAGGCCCGCACACCCGACCGGCCCGGCGCTTGTGCATTGCAGGCTCCTTGTCGACGATGTCAGCTCAGTGGCACCCCTTGTGTCTTTGAAAAACCAGAGAAAAAGAATGTGCCACCCATGACTGGCGCTAGTGTTGAGTAAGAAATTTTCATAGGCACTCCTGTTTCTTGAATTCAGCTTTCCTTTTAGACGTCTTTCTCGCCTTGAAGGCCAGTATCTAGTGAGCAGGATGGTTTTTCTTGGTTGGCTTGACATTGAATCATTTCCAGGTGATGCAAAGTCAAATGATCGGCATGCAATCGTCTCTCGACCGAATTCTCTCCGCTGTTCAAACCCAAACTAGTCCAATGCCTCAGCAACCTTTGTATCCACCTCCCCTCGGGCCACCTCGCGATGGGATCGCTTTTCCCAACAATCGCAATGGTTACGACATGGGTCCCAACTCCCATGAGCGTGCGAGAAACTTTCCACCTTTGCCAGGTTTTGCCCCCCCAGTAAGCACTGATCACCTGCCTATGTCATCGATCGGATCAACTAACCGCAACTCCTCCAGCCTCACAAATATGCTAACTACGGCATCATTCCGAGTACTGCACCTTCAACGGATGATGAATCCGAGGATACCCTTCCGCGTGCAGCTCTCAACGCGCCAATCGAAGCTTTGCAGGGCCTCGCAAACGCTGCGGCCGAAGCAGCAGCAGCCCCTTCGACGTCAGCTGCCAGGTTCGAGTTAATTGTGGTGTTAATAGTGAGGTCTACTCATCAATTGTTGTAGAGTCAAGAAACGTAAACGTGCTGAGCCCATTCCGCGTAACGCTTTCCCGCACGTGGTGGAAAAGGTAAAGGGCGGATCCAACTTCATTTCGGCTGTTATAACGATTGACCTTATCGTATCCAGGGACTTGTTACGGATGCGGAGGCGAGAGAGCTCTACAACATGTAAACCTTCGCCACTCCAAGTGCAGACGCTGGTGGGGCTGATCGGTACATAGCTTTTTCGCAGGATGCCACCTATTCATTCCGCTGTTCGACCCAATGTATGATACATATGAGAGCTTGATGGAGCGTACCCCATGGACTTTCGATGCGATCTTGGCGGTCGCGGGAAAAATACGCAGTGGCAACGGACCTTTGAGCCCTACGTTTTACAAGTGCTTGGAGGAAGCACAAGGCATCGCGCGATCATCGCTCTTCGGACCTGTTGTCAGAAAAGAAGCTGTGCAAGGTCTGCCAGGCATTATCTGATTTCCTGTGCTTTCATCTGTTTATGCCATCGTGTTGCAGGCATGCTGCTTCTTGCGGCTTGGAGCACCAATGGGTGGCTTCCAAGTGGGCATGCGATGCGCATGGCCCTCGATCTCGGTCTGCATCGTGCTTTGGAAAAACTTGCCGATGACAACGGAAAGCAGCGAACTCAGGAAGAAGAACGCAATCTCGGTAAACTGCCAACTTTCTCCCCCTCACTGTCACATCAACATGCGCCAAAAACTGATTGACCGTTGCCGTAGTTGTCTCTGCTCGGATATGGCTTTGCCTCTATTGGTTCGATCACCAGTTCGTACATTCACCATCAAAGGAGGTTTTTATGGGTTCTTATCAATATGCAAATTCAGAATGAGTCTAGGAACCGGCAAGCCGATCGTCCTGCGGGATGAGAGCTCCATTCGACATTGCCGAATCTTGCTCAATCACCCGATGGCTTCGCCGACCGATGTTAGGCTGATTGCTCAGGTAGAGTTGATTGCACAGAAAAGTTGGTCGGCTATGTGTCATTTATTGCTTGATCATGTTGCTGATACTACAGCAGCCCAAATCTACGAGACATTGGCTCCACTCAACGGACAGGTCAACCACAACACTTTGTCTTTCATTCGCAGGGCAAACGTAGCTTTGGATAAGTGGTGGGCTGATTGCGACGAGCTCCATCGTGAGTGAAAATGGCAGTCACATCTTGTGTTTGCCGACCGATAGTTGCGCAGGCCAGACCATGGATGAAAGTTCCCTCCTCCGCAAAATTCTTGCAGGAGAGCTTCACTACGCCAAGTTGTGGCTCGTCTGTGTAGCCCTCCGGGGTGTATCTTGGGATAAGATGCCTTTTGAACAACGTGAACTCGCTTTCCAGGCGAAGGACGCAGCTTCGAATTGTTTATCTATTTTCCTCACTTCTTCCGAGTATCGGTGAGTAGTGCTTTTCGAAACCAAGGTCGCGTTCTAATTTTTTCCCTCATCACACTACACCACAGGGCCGCGCTTCGTTATGCTGTTCACGACAGTCTTGTCACAGCCGCGTTTTCTGGCCTCTTTTTACTCAAAATGGCAAGCTTGTTCCCAACGGAATTGGATCTCGGAGCTATCGCCAGTCAAGTCGAACAACTCGCCCAGCTTCTCTCTGAAGTCGCCGCAGAAAGGTTCGTTCCCCTTTAGCCAGAAATAACTGATTGTT
>CEMH01202921.1:0-10130 GCA_001179725.1 Macrocystidia cucumis | reverse complement strand
ACGTACGTCTGAGGTAAAGGTAAGCAAAGAGCGAGCATAATAGTCCGACAATGTAGGCCCCCCAGGTCAAGGCTACGTGTTTGTATCAGCTCCCATCAGCTCTTCCGGAACATGAAGAAAACAACTCACTCATGCCAACGAGGGAGTCATTGATCAAAGCGTCAATTCCTGGAAGACATTGTTTGAAAAGAGATTTGCCTAAAAATGAACACCAAGACTCACCGCGGTCCTTAATCAATCTCCACGTGTCCTTAGCGGCAGGTATATAGGCCTTTCCATATAGCGCTACAACGAACATTTGAGATGCCAACCGGATACCATGCCAATTCCTACTCACCTATTTCGATGTACGCATATCTGGGGGGTAGCTGTCAATAACAAGTGATGATTTACAAAATTTGACGTGATGATACCTATTGAACCACTCGACGAGGTTGCGAATCAAACTGAGAATGCAGGAGGCGCAGCACGCGATAATAGCTTGCACGGCTACGATCCGAGATAAGCTCATAGTCTCACGAAATTCGAGGCAGGGAGGGGTAAACGTACGATGGCCGTCGGAGCTAGCGCTGTTCTCCAGCATATTCAAAATCATCGTGATAACATTGAGAATAGCCACAATCAGGGAACCAAAGGCAATCGAACCCAACGACAAAGTTGAGGCGCGACCGAAGGCAGAGAGCGTGGGGTGCTTGGGCTGGTGGGCATAGAATTGAGGTCATGGCACGCTTCGAGTGACACACACTAACCATGAGTCCAAGTTCGCGCGGGCCAAAGTAGTACCAAGAACCATAAGCACCGCCAGCAAGCGTAGCCAAGGCTACGTTCCCAATCACTTGCGACGTCCAGAAGAACGAGAACACCTCGAAGAAGATCAAACCCGCCACCTTTCCCGAGGAGCACGATGAATTGATGCATGCTGGTATGAAAGATTAAACCAAGCAAACACAAGAAATGTAATCGAAGCTCACATGGGTTGTCATTTCCTGGCGTCCATTTGACGTAACTTACAGCGCGCTCAAGGTTAGAAGATTCCCTCTGGCTGACACACAAAACTTACGTGGCTATGACAGCAAACGTGAACCACCTAATTGCTCCGTAAGGAAGGGTACGTTATTCGGGGGAAAGGATTTGAAACAGGACGTACACAGCTAAAGCGGCTTGTATCAGCAAGGATGAGAACGCCACCAAATAGACGCTTTTATGGTGCTTTGACACGTCCATGACTACCTGTAAAAGGAGAGATGCAAGTGGTATGCGTGATCTGAATCCCCAGTAGCTGAAGACGGAGAGAATGGCGATGATCGTGAAAATGATGGCACCAGCTGAAGAAACATGAGCCGTCGTAAGGAGGAGAAAGGTGGATGAGAAGACTTGCAATAGTACTTGGTGATCCAGTAGTAAACACAAATTCCCCTAAGAACAGTCACGAAAGTGGTCAAATCCCGGCAAAGAGCGCAACGAGAATAGACCCACACGTTCAGTAAGATTGACAGGATCAATGTAATGTGCATTATGCCCTTGGTGAATGTTCGAGCGAGCATGAGGTAGATGGTTGACAGGAGCAGTGCAGCGGCGGTGACAAGGAGCAGCAAGTAGGCGGTACCACTAGACACGAAGATGTGAACACTTCCGAAAAGTAAAGGGGGTTGAGGTACTTACCGATTGAGGGTTATCGACTCTCCCGCTATCGCTTGTGACTTTCCGAGCCCCCCACCGAGCCCACCAGCAGATATGTAGCTCGAGATCGCGATGCCGGACAAGGCAGCAAACCCACCGAGCTATCCACAACCAAATCAATAAGAGTTGAACACACTCGAATTGACAGATACTCACCTGGAGAATGAAGAGGACCAAAAATATGGGGTCATTGATCTTCTTCTTGGGTTTGAACCTACCGCCGTGAAACGGCGTTTTGGAGTCTGAATGAAATTGTTCTGGAGGTTGGTCGTAACCACTGTAGCCATTGAACGCGTAATTTGGGGTGAGACCAGGGTTGGGAAACGTCGCCATCGTTAAGTGAGAGGGGATACAGGGGAAAGAGGGGGCTCTACTCGAGTGGGGCGAAATGGCACGTTTCTAGCACGGGGAGCTAAATACCGTCACTCCCGTCACTCAGCAAGATCAAAATCAACCCACCCCTGAGCGCGGCTGAGCCCTTCGACCACCACTCGGCCTTCGTTCGCCTTCGTCGCTTCGAACACCATCACAACGAAACGAAGAGCACAGCATCCATCTCCGAGGCAGTTCATCAATTTTTTACAATTCGAGAACCGGTCCTCAATGCGGTAGTGGCCTTGTGCTTTCAGGAGAACGCTTTGCCAAAAACGCAGTGGCTTAGAAATTCTGACCTATGCCTGTGATATTCCACATAGAGCGCAAACATTAACATCGCGCGGCGTTGCGACAACCCCGATACCCTCATTGTTTCCGATCATACTACGCGTCCAAGCGCATTTCGAGTCAAGGTCGTGACAGTATGTACATGTGCAGTACAAGTAACACGAACAACCCATTAAACACCGTCCGAATCTGCCTTTGGAACAGCCTCAACCTCGGACTCAATCACCACCTCATGTTCTTCAGAAGTATTCTCCGAAGTCGTCTGCACAACATCTTTAACTGTTCCTGCATCGACAGTTGCTTGTGGAGCGACTATCGCTTCGGGATATACCTTTGCAAAGATCTAGAGGTAGACAATCATTCAGGGTCAGGCAATTGCGCCGAATTCATCAATGTCATCCACGCACTTGCAAAAGCTTCGGACTCGTTTTCGCCAGGAGATCGGGGTGTTCGTACAGACAAACGATCCTAACAAGTGAAGAATGTGAGTCGCTAATGTGACATCTATATTTCTCAAACTCACATAGCTAAAACTCCAATCTCGCGAGTCAAGAGGAGCGCGGAAGCTAGCGTAAGCCGGTCGTTCAGCATAACGATGTCAATCAGTGGCGAGTTGATGTGCATACCAAGCTCCAGACCGAACCAGAATGCAAGTAATGGGTAGCGAAGGTTGGTAAACTCAGCCAAATTGATGGCGGGGTAGAATACTTTGAGCGTTCATTTCAGCGACCAGAACGGGACCGTACGGTATTTTTCTCACCCCAAATGCACATGGAAACTCCAGCAGCAGTCAAGAGACCCACGATGATGACCAAGGTCGCCATCGCTGTGAAAAAAATGTGGTCATTAAACTTTGCTAAGAGATTATACTATGTCACACTTACTTGTGCCGACGAAGTGGTCCTTGAAGGGAGTCTTCGAACCTTACTCAACATAATAAGCAACTATTCGGCAAGGAGAGGAGAATGCCTACTTATAGGTAGCTTGCGCAACTTCCGAGCCTCCGAGTACGACGGTTCCCCAAGGACTGGACGTCGTTAGTCACCAGCAGTGATAGATGATTCGTAACAACTCTCACCCAATTTGACATAGGCATGTCTGAAGCAAGTAATCAGCCTCTAGATTCTCTTCCAAAAAAAATCGGAGGGAAACACCTTTGAAACCCATATCCAGTGTTACGGGTGCGTAACACGGCAGCCGTGATGGACATGGACCCGTATAAAGTCACATATACTTGAATGGCTGCGAAGATCACGGTCAGGGGAGAGTGGCTTCAAACAGAACACAAGCAGCTCCATACGGTCCAATTTCTTCATTTGGGGCACGTAGGCGTATAGACTAGCAGTGAGAATCATCTTGAAGATGGGGACAAAGACGGAACCCAGTGCAATGGAACCCAGGGATTGTTTCAATCCTAGGCCGAGGACATCCCATGAAGCTGCCTGCGGAAAGTTGATGAATCTGAGAGAAACCGAGAGGATTCACAGAAGGACTCACTAAAAAGGGTTCTTTGCCAGATAAATAATACGAGGCGAAAACGCCAGAGACTGTGTAAATCGCCAAATTGTCGATCACTTGGCAGATCCACATGAAGCTGAAAGTTTCAAAGCAGAGAAGGGATATGGCAATAGGCCAGGAGCATGTCGAAGTGCAGGCTGATTTGTAGTTTGTGGGTAAGAGAGCAAAGGAGCTGAAGGCAAGCATATACATACCTGAGGTCATAGGCGCCCATCGATCGAAGCTACATTTGGTCGTATCATCAGGCTCAGAGGTGATACACATCGGCACCATGAGCCGACTCACGTAGCAGATGATGCGACAAAGAGGATACTGTTCAAAACGGCAGTAAGATTCCCATTGCCTTCGAAAAGCCACTGAAGGCGCACCAAGTCATGCAAATCTTGAGAGCCAAAGCGCCCAAAGTCACCAGGTAATCTAATTTATTTGCGGACAAGAACGCAGTGGCAATTTGCAGCAAACATGCCATGGCGATCAGCCTCACACGAAGAAGGAAGGGCAACGCCAGCGCGAAGAGAGCTATGATATTCAAGATTGGAAGCACTACACCAAACCCCCTCGTCAGTGACCCAAGATCTAAGTGAGCAAGAGAGAAAAGGGAAAGGTCTCACTTGCTTTTCCACGGCTAAAGTCGTAACCAATCCAAGCGCTATTTCGGGAGTGGTATTTCAGCGGCGAACAAATTATCAAGGGAACAGCATCTTACAGTTGAGAGATGATTATCAGTGCTGATGTTGTTTTCATCATCTTGACTGCATGTTTTCGCGGCAGCGATAACGCGATGCCGGAAAAAAGGACCGCAAAGGAAGCAAAAATGAGGGTCAAGGAGCGTGAGTCACTGACGGATACCTATGTTTCAGCAAAGGATACTCCAGCCCAACAAGGATTAGGGGACGAACGAGTTAATGGGAATAATAAAAGTGTTAATGGTGCGGTACCACCGCCCAGTCGACCAGAAAGAGACGGCGTGTACAGAAAGCGCGAAAAACGCAAAAGCCTTGGGAGATCAAGTTGGCAAAACAATAGTTGATATTCAAATGTAGGAGTAGCTGACCTGAGCAAGGAAAACGACGAGAACCATACGGTCTAGCACCGCACGCCGCATCTCGGGCTGTCCACCCGTTTCCAGGTCTTTCAAGTCGGCGGGATGAGTATGAAGTGCAAACTCCCCTTCTTTGGGGGGATATTCCTTTGTGAGGGGCATTTCGATAGCCTGCTTTTCGTCCAGAAGTGGCTCCTTTTCGGACTCATAGTTCGTTTTCTCGTCCAGGAGAAGGAGATCCTCAATGGGAGGCCCCACTACTTTAGACATTTGAGGAGATAGTTGCAAGTAATATGTGGGCGAGCAGCAGTGACTGTGGGAGTAAGAACGTGAGGAAGATGAGCGCTGAGAGATGTTACACCGGCTTTCAACTCAAAGCGCTTAATTGGTTTGGCTCTGCTTGCAGCGGCAGGGGGTTGGCAGGGGGGGTTGATTGCCGATCATTGCAGGTTTGTCAAGCTGATCGTCGTAATTACCCACTGTCCACCTCGCCCGCTGATATTTTGTAATTTTGGGTGAACGTAACTAGATTTCCAGTGATTTTTTTTGGGTCGGGTTCAGGTCGTGAACCTTGCGCCCAGCTTTCCAGAGAGCAATGAACGATCATCATGTCGTCATCAGTGGCTTATGTAAAACAACTCAACAGAGTCTGACGCTTGAACCTCGCATGCTGCATGATTATGATGTTCAGAAAGAAAAATATGAATCTCTTCACGATCGTCAGTTACCCCTTCCAACAGCAGCCCCGTCAGTAGCTCATCGAGTCAGTGCGAAGTGAGCGAGCGAGACAGAACCGCTGCAACGAAATTTATATTTCCTGCAACCAACGCAAAGTCAATAACAATTTATGGGTAACTCGCACTTGTATTTTCCTCGGCCTCGTGAAAGAACTGAGCCCGTTTACCCCCAAGATTGTAAATTCAAACAGGTACAACAAAAAGTATGGGATTTAGCGTATTGAAACGTATCGTAAAGCAAAAATGTGGCAACTGTAGGAAACGATCACATTAGCAATCCTCCCCCAATGATCGGTCAGGTAACAGGGGACTTGCCATTAGCGTCAGATATAAAAGGCTTGGTATATCACTTCAAGAAGGCGAGGAGGTCCCAGACTTAAATCTTACGACGAGGACAGTCACGTTGTCAGTGGTATGCAGGGACAGGGCATGTTCGAGCAGCTTGGCACTCGCTTCCTGAGCATCTTGAATGTCTCTCACGAGTTCGACCGCACTCTGATCGTTTATGACGTCCCAAAGCTACAAGAGTTTGTCAGGGTAAGCCCGAAAAGGATCCACAAAGTAAGACTCACCCCATCACATGCAAGAATGACGAATTCATCGTCTGATGCAAGTTCAGTCTCTGTGGTGTATGGCGCTCCAACGACGAATTCCTTCATGGGTGCGTCACCCAGGCTCCGCGTCACGGCTAGCACCCCGTTGACACGACCGCTCATGACGAAACCGCCGGCGTCCGTTATCCGTTTCGCTTCTTGTTTGTCAGATCCTTTATGATCATACGTGAGGCGGATCGCTTTCCCGGCACGGCACAAAACACCTCGGGCATCTCCGGCGTTTGCGCTATAGAGCACCCTCCTGGCTGATTCAGGAGGTACTGTCACCTCGGGCACTTTGGGACTATCGGAAGGGGATGAAGACCGAGGGGTGGTGGGTAGCGAGGAAAGTTTTCCGGAGATTGAGCCACTTCCAAAGTGTTTGAAGGCTTTCTTGATCCGGCTGGCGCTGATGGATTTCTTCTCCTTGGGGATCTTTGGGCCATCGGGGCTGGATGACGGGCCGTCGTCAGGTGAACCACCTGACTCGTCTCCGTCGCGTTGTGCCAAGGATTGGGATTCTGAGGACGTTGTCGGTGATGATGGTAGAAACGATTGTTGGCCGTGTTGGTCTTCGACGCGCAGGAATGCAGTAACAGCAGTGCAACCAGAATGGATCTTTCCATCCGACTCTTCACACATCTTGGAAAGGCTTTCGTCGACACGATGGAATGTGGCGTTGAGAACATCGGGTATAGGAACGGTTGGATCCGCGTGAAGACAGTCCAGGAGATGCTGGAGTCACGAAACTGTCAGGGGTTAACGATGTTGTGGAGTGGAAGGGAGACGGACCTCATGGAAGTGAGAGCCACACCATTCAGCGGCGTGCTTTCCAGCATGACCATCAAAGACTGCAAAGAAGCCCTGGCCACGAATAGCGTCAAAGTCGACGACGAATGAGTGAGAGTCCTCCATGGTTCTCCGGGATCCCTTGTCCTCTGAGAGGCCTACTTGAAAGGCGGAATTGTTGGTAGAATGTCGATTCAAAATCTAAAATGTAGAAATGAGAGTGAATCAAGGGAGAAAAGAGGAAATGCGTACTCCATGAGTGTCCCATTCTACGGTAGTGATTGATTTTGAACGCGCATTTGGAGATTCGGTAAATCGTGGAGCCATGTTGAAAGTTGATGTAGAAAGAGTTTGGGGGAAGGAGGCAAAGGTGGAGTGGATGTGGATGTGGATGTGGATGTGGTGGCTGTTCAAGCGGGTGTTGATGAATGAGTACTCCGACACAGGAAATGTGACGCTGTCAGGGGTTGAGGTTGTCTAAGATGCGATGAATTCTATTTTATAGTTGTGAAATAGGTTTGAATTGTCCTCGCAAAGGCTGGGTAATTGTCCAGAGGTTTGGTGTGGCAATGCAAACAGTGCAATGACCATCGACCAGACCATGGCGACAAGTTACAGTCATATTATTTGCCTATCTCGGTAACATCCGAAAGAGGAAATCATCTCATCATCACTTACTGTACTGTAACACAACACCGCCATCCTCAAAGCTTCAAGTCTTTTTTTCCACCCGTTTTCGAGCATTTTTCGAGAACCTGTGGATGTCTCAGCAACAAAACGCGACAAAGCCTTCGCTTCAGGGGGTCAGAATTAAAGCAAGAAAGGGTGCCGTAAAAGCACAAGCAAAGCACGAACCAACCAGTACAGAATTTCCCTTCTTTCCATCACTCCCTTCATCTCATACTCCTCATCCAGTCTTCAGAGATCAATTATACAAGTATTTGGAAACAGTTCCACCCCAAGATTTCGATCTTTTCGCTACAAAACTAGTTCTAGCTGGCTCCACTCTTGAATTTCTCAAGTATGCCGATGCTCTCTTCGAAATCATCATGGTCGGCGGCCTCCTCCAACCAGGTGGTAGCTACTTTGACGATGGCGCTCCCAATTCTCCATTCACCATCTTCAATGCGAAAACGCCCCCCGAGATAGACGACCTCAAGAAATACGTAGAGGTTCTCAACAAACTCATCAGAAGGTAACGCCTTTCCCCCCTCCTCTATCGGACCTTGTCCTAACCTCTAAATTTATAGATACAAGTATCTCCAAAAACCTTTGGAAGAATCTGCTCTTCCCGGGCTTTTCCAATATATCAATCGTTGGAACACAGATCAGAAAGATAAGCTTGCGATCACCTTCGGCCTCTTGCTCTCCCAAGGCCTCGCCAGCGCGACTTGTCTTCAGAGTCTTACAAAGGATCATCTGGTCAAAAACGGTGAGCACCCGCTTGTCCTGATTTATTTATTTTACTTTCCGTCGAGCACATGACCTCAACTTACAGCCTACGTTTTCCCTCAGATGTCTCCATGAATGTTCTAGCTCATATTTTCCGCGCCTATCTCGTCGATCAGACTATGGATCATCTGTCCAGTACCCTGAAGAAGGGCGGAATCAAAGACCTGACTGCATTCTTCCCTCCCAACAAACGTAGTGGCCGTGCTGTAGAGGAATTCTTCAAACAAGAGAACCTTCACCAAGTCGCCGAGTGGTGGGCCAAGAAACAATACGTCGTTGTCAAGGACAGCCTCGTCAAAGAACTCACTGAACTTCATGAACGTGATGAGCCCATTGATCAGGTACGGCATCTCAGGATACAAGGTTTCTCCCACAACTGGTGAATTGAAGATGTCCGGCAGATCATTGCAGCCATCAAGGCTCAACAAGATAACATGCCGATCCCTGACACTGAACTGGTTCAGTGCATTTGGCAAGGTCTCATGGCTTCCATCGATTGGACTGCCCGGCCCGATCAAATCGAGAGTCTGGCTCTTAAAGAGATCACGGTGAGTTCGCGCGAGAAATAGCATCCAACCATTGCTCATGTATGCGTCAGAACTTTGCGCCTATCCTAGAACCATTCTGTACCAACGCCAAGACACAAGTCGCTCTCATCAATGTTGTACAAGTGTATTGTTATGAAGACACCCGTGTCATTAAAAGCTTCCCTCAGATTCTCAAGGTCAGCTGCAAGCCCTTTCGACTGCGTTCACCTATTCTGAATATGATATCACTCAGGTGTTGTACAACAAAGACTGTGTTTCGGACCAAGCTGTGATCTACTGGCATCAAAAGGGTGCTAAACCTCAAGGGAAGCAACACTTCCTAGCCGCCACCGAGGCGTTAGTAAAGGTGAGCACCAATCCCAATTTCACCCCCAGCCTTGGCAGCTAACGAATTGCTTGTTGCGTTCATAGTACTTGCAAGAACAGGAGAGCGAGGAAGAAGACGACGAGTAATGACGATTCTCTTCTCGAACATCATACCATCCGTACTGCTTTTCCCATTGAACGTATAATCGCTTTACCCGCTGAATCCATGTCCATCATGTCGCCTGATAACCGGACCACAAGCATGCCATCGGGTTATATGCTTTTACATTTGACAGCTCCTGATGGTTGTAGCAGACAAAAAAACAAGAAAAACAATATGTTACACGACGAGCTGCCGTCTTGACTGGTGGATTCAAAGCACGATTCACCAGGCCTCTGGCATAGAAGCAAATTCTCCCGTCCACCCGTTAATCCCGGCCATCTGCAAGAAAACTCCATCTGAGCCGTTCACCGGAAGCCCGAGATCCGCCAGACTCTGCGTGTTTCGGTTGGCAAAAACTCAAAACAAAAAGAGATTGGCATGAGGAGCTCACCTGTTCTTGCAACCAAACGGGGATAGCTGAAGGGCTGAAAATGCCCCTCTCGCTGGGCCAACTAAAACCGAGCTCTTCCATCGTGAACGGGGCAGGTAAAGTGGGATCGGCAAAGGTAGGGGAGACGATCATGCCTTCGGCGAACGAAGGAGGTGGCATGTTGGGAATGGGGGTATTGATTCCACTTGCGAACCCTACTTTTCGTCGGAGATTGGCTAGCATGATGCGTAAAGTCAGAGCGTATCTGT
>CEMH01202913.1:4246-16441 GCA_001179725.1 Macrocystidia cucumis | reverse complement strand
ACGCCCGCACACACGCAAGCTGCGTTGCGGGGAAGAAATGATTCGGTGATCACCAATCGCGACCCAACTCGCCGTTCGTGCTATCTATCCATGAGTCCAGATTCCCTTTTAATTAAGACCGGACCTAGAACCTCCTCCTCCCCTCCCCTCACCAAGCAAAGGCACACCACACGCACAACCACCCTTGGTTTACACCCAATCAGAAATTTAAATGTCAAATTTGGGTGGCCATCCCCTTCAATATGTATTTAGAACACCGGTAAACCCACCCAGGTAGGCCGCAAGTCGCCGAGGGAAAGGGACCACTCTGATAGGCAAACGGCCAAAGTCGCCCGTCCGCTCGACCTAAAAAAGGATGAATGCTTGACGACGACTGTACAGTCGGGCTCTGAATCATGAAACATCGCGAGTCGGGGCGCCCGACTACTCTTAGCAGCCCTCGCTTCTGTTCATGAAGCCCTCTTCATCCCACACCATGTCATCCCATAGCGCAAGTTTTTAGTCGGTTTTTCCAAGGTTGCGTGGTTAAAAGTTATACACCTCTTATGTTGGACGCCGTTCGTCCCCTGAAAAATTTGGAAATTATATTTGTATGGGCGAGTACGGTGGCGCGAGCTCGAGATGGCGGCGTCACGGTGGTAATTGTCCTGTCTTGAGCTGCTCGCATTTATCCTCATTCGCTTTCCTGCGTCGTGAAAACAATATTCATTCATAAATTTGTCGTAAGATCGATCGTCTGTCTGTGTGTGATATAAGAAAACAAGATGGTTTGTATGCGGGGGGTGTATGACGACTAAAATGACCACAAAAAAAAACACAGCTGAACGGTCAGAACGACGCGTTATCACCGTTGTGGATCTCCTAAACCCATATCCCTTTTTTTTTAGGCGTGATTAAAGCGACGCATCACGCTACCGCTTGCGTCGCGTTTCTTTCGGTTGCCCGCCCATTTGTGGCGTTGCCAATTTGACCTGAATCGATTCCCATTCCGCGGGTGACGTCAGCGTCAGCACTAGGGTGATCTGCCGAGTCTTGTGCCTCTTCCGACGGCGCCTTCCGAGAGGGACGATGTTCGAGTTGCTTATCGGGTATCTAAGGGGTATGTACAACAGACAGAAAAACAACCAATCGTGACATAATCCAGGATAAAAAGTTCAACCGTCTTCGACTTACGGGCAAACGGACAATATACGCCAACAGCGTCGAAAATGCCGAGAAGAAGAATACAGTCTTCAAACTGGCCGAGTAGGAGTCGCGCGCGTGTCTCTGTAAAACAGGGGGAAGCTCAGAAACAAGTCTCGCGGACTGTCGTATCCTTGTGATGATCTTCACACAGCTTGCATATCAGCAATCAGTGAAGGATTGACGACGTTTTCACTGACTTCTTCGGCATCTGGGGACAAAATCCGTTTATGAAGCTCCGTATCCAGTTGCGATTGGAAAAGTGCCGAGGAGATGGCAACACCCCCAACTTGCCCTAGGGAAGGGGCGTCAGTCACTAGACGCGTAGTATCCAGAAGTTGTTGAAGATCTTACCGACTCCTCGGAAAAGTTGCCCAAAACCTGTGCCAACAGCCATGGAAGAGTCTGTCACATCCACGTTAGCGGTCTACCCAAAAGCGTCCGAGGGTAATTTCATGCACCTGGCAAGTGGACGAGGAGTGCGACTGATCACAGCCATTAGACGGGAACTTCGGCGTTCAGGCTGACAAGCAGAAAGAGACGCACTGAGCATAGTCTGGAGTACAACCGCGTTTCCAAACCCGAGAGGTATCTACGCGAATGTTTTAGTCCCTGAGATCATACCCGAACAGACGGGATACACGGTCGACACACAATGCTCAACCATGACTGTATTGGCCCTGAATCCTCTTGTAGGAGGTAAATCAAACTCGCGCCGATGAAGGGGAAAGCACCGAAGACCAGGTTCAACCTTTTGTACCTTCCCGTCCGGTGCATCATATACCCGGCAAACATTGATCCGCAAGACATTGAGACGCTGTTTGGCATAAGGTGGAGGCCTGTGGAGATTCAGTAGTGATCCGCTGTGTGAAAATTTCATGACCGTTCCTCACCGGCGGTGGAGGCATTGGTTAGAATGACGGTCTGGAACCACATCGGTAGGAAGTAGATGACCGAGAAATTGCACATCGCCACGAGGAAATTTGACAGGCCAACAAGGACAGGGATTCTTTGTTTGAGCAAGTACGGTGCCAAGACAGGTTCTGGCGCAACATAGATTTCGACGAGGATGAAACACGCGCCGAATATGATCGCGCTCACGAAAGAGCACACGACGGTATTGTTTGACCACTGCGCGAAAATCGTTTTGGATGGCTTTTCCGTTGATATTGAATGCACTTACATCAAGATTTTCGTTGTAACGAGCGCTCAGAAATACCAGGATTGAACCAACCTATTCCGAATTGATATAGCTCGCAAAGAAGGGGAGCTTTGCACTTGCCGTTATGAGAAGCATGAGGCTTCCCCCATAGTCAATCCGCTTCAAGACCTCTTTGGCACTTTTACCCTTTCCCTGTCATAGTTGGGTAAGAACATACTATTTCGAGTTGAGCCACAACCTTAACGTACGGGTGTGACGTAGCGAAGGTTGTACGAGGTCAAGAAGAACGAAAGCAGAAAGATGGGTGTCTGGATAAGGAAAGCCCATCTCCAGCCTAGCCTGCGAGGAGCTTAGCAACTAGATCCCCCTCGATTCAGGAAGGTGGACACGTACCAATCGGTAATAACGCCACCAAATGGACCGCCAAGGCCCATTCCGAGCTGAACAGCTGGTCAGACAATTGATTCTTGGTGGAGTCGACTTACTCACGCCATTGAAAACGCTCGCCACACCTTGGGTAAGACCGCGACTCTGGTAAAGAATTGTAAGGGGATACGATTGACAGAAGGGAGGAGTAGAGTACCCTGAGGCTGTACATATCGCTAATAATGATTCTGTGACCTGAGAGTCAGTAGAGGGAGTGATCGTTTATTATATTCCGTACGTCGATGTTGTGAAAAGGCCACCTCCGCCGATACCCGACAACTAGGAGGGAAATTAATCTGGATCATCAGGGACATGAGAGAACACAAACAAAACGAGCGAATATCAAGGTCTCCATATTCCGCGAAAACCCACAAGCTATCGTTCCGGATGCAGCAAAGAACAATGCTAGTTGAGCCGCTCCCTTGCGACCCAATACATTACAAAGGCGGCCGTAGAGTGGAGTGAAGGTACACGTTGCAAGCAAATAACTGTTTCAGAGGTTAATCCCGAGTGTACGTGCCACAAGGAGTACTTACGACGTGCCCAGCCAACTAGCCTGGTTCGATTTATTGAAGTCGGAGGATATTGAGGGAATCACTTGGAGAAAACAATTCACGATCTGAAAACGAGAGCGTCAAGTCGACGTACTGGTTGGAACAAGGGTTACTGCTCAGTCAAAAGGGGTCAGCAGCTATTCCATACGTATTGAAGAACTGGGCTGTACAATTGAGAGACTACTTAAAGTATTGAGTGCACTGAAGACAAAAAAAAATTTGTTTGAAAACGTACAGAAACGAAAGTAGCCAACCAAACACCAGCCAGGATGCCGTAGCGTGTTGATTTGGATATCTCCAATGGCCCAACACGCCTCTTTGTGTCTCCATTAGGAACTCGTTCTCCAGATTCACTTTGGCTCTGGTTCAACTTGCTGGAGGGTATCAAGGGATCGCGCTCGCTGGGTCGTTGTGACATGAGAGAAACGGACAAAGGAGCAGTCAGGGGCGTTATCCAGGCAACAACAGGTCCAGACGACGGACGACAGCCTGAGATATAGAGAAGTGATAGCTCTATTAACTTGTAAATATTCAACTCAAGAGAAAGCACTGACTCTTATATACTCGGAATTTACTTCCGATGGTGCTCACGAGACCTGCTGACTCAGCTATATATGTCTTCTGATTGGTCAGTTTTTGGTCATTCGTCACCACCACTTCTATCAAAAGGAGTCCAAGAAGGCCCCATTTCGCAAAAACCAGGCTCAAGGCTGAACCGCCCTTCTACTCGTTTATAGACCTCACCATAGATTGCAACCATCAGAGCTGACCCTTTTCCTCGGTTTACATCATTTATACGTAAAAACTCGAAATCATCCCAAAATAGGCAACCATTCGTTTTTGTTCGAGGACGCGAAATCGTCGCGCTCCAGCTCTTGTCAATTTCAATGCAAAGAAACGGCAACAGGGCGCTTTGCATATCGCTGGTATTGATCTAACCCGTTTTCTCGCAACTCGTAATGATCCAAATAGGGATTGCGATGATCACCGTACGCAAGAAATTAAGTAGCTCAATGACAATCCATCCAATCAACACGCCCAGACCCCTATTCTCGCCTTTTCTAGTTCATTATCGTCGCTTCCAAACGTTCGGGGCGGTTTTATCTCTTTCGATAAAACCTCTATGTCCAACTTAGAATAATACCACCTGCCAATTCCATTGTCCAGGGCGTTTTGCACGCGCGTCTCTTCTTTTTCAAAACTCTATTCGTCCCTTCTTGGGGGGGATGGAGGCCAAATTGTAACGCGGGAAGATGCGCTTGGCTTCAACAGGCAACACGACTCATTGTCATTCCTGATAGTGTTGCAGGGGCACGCCTCAAATGGACTGGCGTCCAGATGCTTGACTCCTCTCGTTATCGATCATGTCTTTGGACGTTGCTGCCTAGTTACGCAAGCGAGTGGCGTTTGCTCAAAATGCCACATATGTTTTTCTCTGCTTCTTTTCACAAACCTGCAACTGTCAATCCAAAGAGCGACGTGTTCCTTGAGCTGCACGTCTGAGGCGGGTGAAGGCGCGACCTCCTCAAATGGGCTGTGCGTTGGCGTGAGCGAGTTAACGTTCACTCAACTCGCGACGATCACCAGTTATGGGCATTGAAAGTAGGTACGGGCTCACGGAGGGAGCTAAACCCACGGTTTTGATCTCCCCCTGAACATTAGCCTCGGTACGGGAGCAGTCTCAAACGCCTAATGCTTCAAAGGCAACCCGCCGCCCCTTCCGTTTGGTGCCTGTGCAACCCTCCATTCTTTCCCCCCGGAAAAACGCGTGAATGCGATTCTCCCACAATAATGAAGGGGTCCTTTACGACTTACATTGTCCCGTTGCGGATTTTTAAGTTCGGCGCATGTCGCGCACCAGCCTTGGGGAATGAAAACGTAACTTGTCTATGTTAGAAGACACTACATTAATGTACTATCTGGGGCAGGCTCGAACAGTGTAAGGGTAGACATCTAACATCTCCCCTGTTTACACATGGGGCAGTAGTCGGCGATATTGGGAGCTGAGTGTTACGAGTCAGCGGCGGCAAAGAAAATCAGCAAAAAAAAAAAAGAATGCGACAGACAGTATTGTTCTGGATATTGCCGACTAAATCAAGGAACGTCCGTCAAAAGGCGATAAAACCGGACACGGAAAGGTGGGGGAAACCCGACATCATTCCAGAAGAAGAAATGAGCGAAAATGGAACATAAACCCTGGTCAGTAAAAAGGAACTGGAGAAGAAAAAAAGCAAGTCGCACTATTGCCAACAGGTCTTGGTACACGCTGGAGGTAAGCAAGTGGCCGGGTGTGTAGAGCTGAATTTACAAGTCGTGCTTGTGCATTGTATCTATGATACAAGTTAAAACCGGAATAAGAGGAGGGTGGCGAGAGCCGTACAATCTCCTCGGGCTACGGGGTCGCTGTTAGATTATCATCTTGAAACGGTCGGAGAGATCCATACCAGAGCAATCGCATGTCCGCATTTGAGGTACACGTTGCATACACTGTTGACATGGTTTAAGGACTGGAAGTGAAGAAAGTAAAAGGACGTTTGGCACTGACAGTCGTCGACGGCACATGTTGGATAAGTGGGAATATACGAAAGTTGCTGAGAATTGAGAGCTGGAGGCCGAGTTGAATGTGATGTTGAGTTGAGGGGAAAAGATGTCTGTTCTCGAGGGCCTTTTAAAGGTGGAATGTCCGGCAATTTTTGGACGATAAATGCTATTGAGATCGGCAGCTCCCATCGGAAGGGTCTGTCGTCCCGCAGTACCGAAGAGTTCATTCAAAGCTAAGACGAGCTGGATCATGGTGCGGATGCCCACTTAACGATAATGGCTCTTGTTCCTGGTGTCCCCGATTGATTTCTAGAATCGGCATCTCCGATGCCAAACAATCAGGGTTTGGACGTGCAATTTCGAGATCTGGTTGAAGACCAGATTTAGGTTTGTCCCCGCGACGTGTTTTGGAAGCGCGCAGCCCCCCTGTCGGCTTGAGGATGCGTTTATGAACAGGACAAATAAAACCACAGCATAAGCGGTCGAAAGCAGTCAAATTGTGGTTGTTCTTACCGGCGCGCTGCTTGATCCGTTAGTTTGTTACACATCCAGGGTTCAATCAGTCTCTGTGGTCTGCATAGTAGAAGAGCACAGGGCGGCAGTGCAAGCCAACAACAGTGTTGGCGAACACAGATGCGTCAAGATCCTTGATTCTGATCGCCAGATTTGAGCATAACGAAGGCAGAACAAAGGCAAAGGGGGTGGAGTGCGAGATATGATTGGAACTGTAGAAAGTGTTTAACCCCACGTTCCAAATGATACCAAGCAGGTCGAGTTACGAGTAAGTCTTTGTTGTTGAGAGGACGTTACTTTGACGGCGCTTCGACTCCGACAAGTTGGAATTCAGTTGTTCGGACAACAAACAAACATGACGCGCAAAGTTGGACACAAAAAACTCTTTTACGACGACATTCCCGACGCCTCCTTCAAGCACTTGAACCTACCCAGGTCAACCAACTCATTTTTACATGCACCGCGCCCCAGCTTTCATCCAAAAATGGCTGCGGAATCTCGGAACGACCAATCATCAAAGCCCAAAAAAATAAGAAAAAAGAAATTCCTGAACCAAGACGTATGTCTCTCTGCTACACGCGTCCACCTGCCAATCGTTGCACGCTCGCTTGCCTTTGCGATTTATTCACCTATTCATTTTTAATTTATCTCTGTCAGGATGCGTTACAGCTAGCTATGACCATTGGGGAATCAATAGAAAGCACGTCACTCCATCGAGCAGAGAAGCACAGCCATGAGAAACAGCAGGTCCGTTCTTTCAGTCATCCATCGCTCATTCAAGGCGACAAATGCGCCACATCCCGCTAAAACTAAAACGTTTCCATACTTTCTTTTTTATGAATGTTTCCTTCATACATTTGCGTGTTGTTTTACTCGCGATTGACAGATGGCCCAGCCCCGGGAAGACCGTAGATCTCGAACATCGACGTCAAAGGTTAAACTAGTGCGTCTCCATCTTTCGCACTCTTGTGATAGTGGTATTGAATGCAGTGACGTGATTGTGTACCTGTCTTGCACTCTAACAGAAAGAGACTAAAGCCCTTTTAGCAGCACGCCGTGCGCGGACCAAGAAGGAACACGCCAAGCTTCGGAAACAGCGCGAAAGTGGCGGCGTTGAGGGCAGTGGTATCGACAGCCGACGTCATTCTGTACCTGGAACGGCGGAGGATCGTGCTCAAGAGCCGGTCCGAAAACGAGTGTCTTTCGCTTGACGTTTCCATCGTTCTTGCAATCATAGAAACTGATTCATAGTCAAGTCGGCGTCTTTCACGGATCCAGTTTTCTTTTCTGTTCATTAAGTATCTGTATCTACTGTGTAACACACTCGGACATCGTCGTTGGGAAACGTGATGCGTTGTTGATGTAGACTCACACAGGGATCAAATAGCGCCTATCTGCTATTGGCTGACGACTGTCGTGTTCCCGGTAACCACTTGATCTCTTGTTGAGAGCTGATGTTCCACCAATGAGTCAGCAACGACAACAGATGAGGCTATTTGCGGTTTGGTTCGGGCGGCAATTGGTCTGATAAAAAGGCATTTCCCGCGCCAGCAGCCCTTCTGATCGTTCTCCATTCGAGATAATGTGCAGACCCAGACCCTCAGTACGGGATTGAGCGCGCCCGTGTGTGGATGGTGGGACTGAAACGTCGCGTATCTGCTGGATGAAACAGCAAACTTCCGAGAGTCCAGGTAGATTCCTGTCAGCCCGTGATCGGGGGGTTGGTGTTGCCCTTTAATCCTGATTTTTGTTTATCCCCCCAAAAACACTCCTGAGCCTGGTGCGATACACGAACTCGTCCGGATATGTGCATTCAACGATGGGTGGGATCCATCTCCATCGCTCAATCCTGCCGGTCTATCCGCCGGTATCAGTGAATTAATTGTCCCCAAAAAAGACGACGGTCACGGTTATATCGGTTCTAATGACGAAATCGAGACATATCGTCAGTAACACAACATATTAAGCTGACAACATGGGCGGGGGACAGGAGGCTAATCGCCGGAACGCCTCGACTCACCTATCTTCGGAATGCAAAGAATTAAACAACGTCGTTGTCATCTCAGTATTTGCCCCGCCCAGCGCGTTTCGGGTAAGATGGAACGCCGAATTTCCATCAATACAGACGAATTGCTTCTTGGCTTGCCATCGATGATACGTTGTGGTATTGTCCACCCCTGCAATCACAGGTAGGTCACTCCTGTTGATGATTTCGGGAGGAAGCGAAGAAGCGGGAGGAATGTCCATTGGGTTCACTTGGTACATCCGTTTGTCCAACCAATGCCCGACGAGTCCGACGGCGTCTTCGTACGTCAGGGACGCCCAAAGAGTGTCCGAACCCAAAATTAAAAAGTCGCCTGGCTCGATTTCGGTTGTGGCAATTTCAGGTTCAACGGTGAGGGATCGGTTGTTTACTTTAGGAGGGTCGCCGAGGCACTCTTGGTGTATACGCTCCTGCATCTCATAGCTCCACTTATGAGCCGCCATGCCGAAGACGCGCTGAAACGAATTGGGCGTTTGGGGACTGGTTTGAAACGCAGGCGGTACTGCAGGCGTAATACTCGGCTCTTGACTGGGAGGGTGGGAAGAATTGTCAATTGACAGAGGAAGGGCGTGATAAATATGACGTTTTTTAGATTTCTTCGACCGTCGGCCTAGTATTGCGCGGGAAGTACCAGCGCCAATTGTTGTGAGACGCCGAGCGTTACTATCATACCACGCCACTAGTGCAGATGACCCCGACAGAGCGGCATTGACGGGGTGAGTGGCAACAGCTTTCGATTGCTGAGAGGAAGCATACTCGAATGCTTGAGTGACGAGAGCAGTGTCCACTTGTTCAAAGGCAGCCTTGATAGCTGCATTTGTCATGGCGGAGTAATTATCGTCCGTGGCACGAGTGTGTATCAAAGTTCCCAGCTCCGTGTGTTGATCCGATGCTGGCTCATATCGAGAGACGACATTGACGAGTGCGTCCAGAATTGTTGGAACGAGCATCGCACTGAGAAACGACGCGCAATGATAGCTGTTGTGGCTATGGTGGCTGTCAAACAGTCCAAAAAAGGTCCAGGAAGTGCCGTTATTGATGACAGAGGATGAAACTGTGGAGAGGCCGCGAGAGTACAGACCACTACACGACATAGAAATCAGTGATGAAGATATATCCGCTGAGAGCGCACCTACTTTGTAGTTGATGACAGATCAAATCTGTCTACGCCAGTCTTCCCTGTAATCACTCCGCTCTTCCTGTTCGTGCACTCGTACAATGTCCATTCAGGATTGAGACTCAAAATTGGGACATGTCGGGATGCAGCATCATCCAGGAGAATTTCGTACGGGTTTGACGGAGTACGTTCCGACGCTGACTCGCTGTCGGCGTGAACAACGCGTCGAGTAAGCCAGAAAAGCCCAATTCCCCCTCCGGTGAAACCAACCAGACCATTTTTGAATCGCGCAGGTCGCCACGTTGACCATCGTGCACCGCTAAACATCACGCCGGTACCGGTGCAGGCTGCGCAAGATGAGCGTAATCTTTTTGCAACGACTGTTGTAGATGTATTAACTCTGGCACTTTTACAGTTGCAACCAGATCTCTCACCTCGGAGCCACAATTCAACACGCCGTGAACACCAGACGGGCGCTTGCAAGACGCTTGCGAACAAGAACAAGCCCGATTCGATCGGATCATCGAGTTGGCAAATGACAAGGGGACAGTGACCCTAACCCTAACCCTAATCCAATTCCAACCACCAACCTGAACCAACCACACTCCCTTGTTCAACCCACTCCTCCCGCGTCAATATTGCGCCTCTAGGAACGACGGAACCCTGTCTGTGATTTCTATCAAACGACGACGCAGAGACCGAACAGTGGTGATTCCTCTCTAATCCCCCCTTACACCTCCCATCATGACGCCAAAAACGACACCCACTCCGGTGTTCTACTCAACCTCAACTTCTTCTCTTCCGAACTCTGCCAGAATGTCCACGAGCTCTCCTCAACTACCATCAGTCTACTTAGACCTACTATCCAGGCAACATGTGGCGCTTGCTCAGATCGTTCAAGAAGTACCACCATCTCCAGGACGCGAAGACGCCGAGGAAAACTGGACTGAAGACAACGCGAAGGTTGCATCGTTGCGCTCTCAAATCAATGAAGTTGTCTCAGAATTAAGAGGGGGTTGCTCTGACGGCAACTGGGGACGCGTCGTGCAACTTTTAAGACTCGGCGCCACCAGGGGTCGGTATCGTTGGATAGCTCCTATTGGCCACACGCCCCTTGACAAACAACGACCGGAGGGCAATTGGATTAATGCAGAGACTGAGGAGGAGTGGTACGAGTGGGTCCGACAACGGGAAGAGGAAATCAAGGTCAAGCAGAAAGTGGAAGCGTGGAAAGTGCAGATGGAACAAGGGACGTCAGGTGAAGTCAAAACGTCGGCGACAACGATCAAGTCAAGGATGAAAGAAAAGGTGAACACTTCGAAGCGCCCCACTGGACATGACGAGAAGGACCCATCTCCGCTTGGTTTTGCATTGGCCAAGCGATCCAGCATCGCCACGAAGCCGAAGCTAAATCAAACTAACGCGGTCGCTGGGCCCTCACGCCCTTCTGACCATGTACCCGTAATCAATGTATCACCAGCTGAAGACGCTCCGGTAGTGGCGAAGAAGGCCAAAACCAGAAAATCGATTGAGGACGTCCCAGAATCAGTGAGCTGATCTCTCAACAAAGACGTTCTTGTTTTCTTAACGGCTTATACTCTAGTCATTCCTTCCACCTTCGTTTTCATCTGGGCTCGTCACGTCGACTCCAAAGACAAAGCCTCATAACCGACAAAAACCTGCACCAATTCCTCGCGATGAGGACCGTTCGTCAAGCATATTGGATCTGTCCGTTCTTAGCCCTCAATGGCGTCATAACCCAGAACCTTCGTCATCTTTATCACCACTTCCACCGTCTTCTTTGCAACCCCCCGATCCAATCAAGGGAGCTCAAAAAGGCAACAAACGATCTCATCAAAGTCGGGAATCTTCAAACAGTCCCCGCGAACCAAAAAAGCAGAAACTCATTCCCGATTCGGATGCCGAACCTCCCCGTCCATCATCCTCCTCTCCTGTCATGCGAGATATCTCGCCAGTGACGCCCCGGACGACCCGCCGAGATCTCACAGAGCTCCTCGCTTCCACTTCATCCAAGAAAGCAAAATCGGTGCCCAAGTTCATTTTCAAGCCCCTCCATCCACCCCCTCCACCGCGTCAGCCGACACTAGATGATATCGAAGATATTGACGAGGTGGAAATTGACTTGCACGTCCAAGACATCTCACCTACGAAGTCGTTGTCATCTCTGGCTGGTTCTGATTCGGAGGACTCGGATAATGATTACATTGGCGACGGGCTTCGTCATGGTCGTGTTGTTGACACCCATCAACCACCCCTTGCCGCGGACTTTGGATTTGGTGATGAAGAAATTGGCGATACAAGTTTCAACCCCATGTTTGCGTCCACACAAGCCCAAGAACAGGAAGACCGTGAAGCGCTCGAACAGGGATTCAGCAGTAGTGCTGCCAAGTATCGATATAATTCGCAGTTTGACATTGATGATAGGGTGGATAAGGTTAGTCAGTTTTTGGAGAGGGATATGGATTATGCGGCGCTGGTACGAGAGTATGAACCTGATTATTCGTCGGAGTGATGGGAAAATGGATTGTTATTCCGCCCCCGCGCTCTCCGCACGATATGTTCAGCATGTATCTATCTGTTTTTTGATTTGTCCTTTGGTTGTTGTGATATGATCTACTATGAGATGTCGTATGTT
>CEMH01202912.1:3936-14242 GCA_001179725.1 Macrocystidia cucumis | reverse complement strand
GCACAGAACACACCAACACAATCACTTGAGGTTCCTCAAAGTCTTTATAACGTCCTGCATGTCCCCCCTATTCCACTCCCCACTCCACCCTTGTCGTTTCTCCCTCCTCGTCAACACCCTGATCTGATCATGCTTCCATATCCCCTTCTTCCCACCCCCGCCACCTTCAACCCTCCTCTCAGCAACCTCATATACAGGCGAGTTCTCCTCGTCCGTGTGGTCTCCTCGCTCATGCGATCGTCTCGAGCTCACCACTGTAGCAGTGGAAAACGGGGTTTCAGGCCTTGCGAGCCACGCTGCTTCTGGGTGAAGCCTCTGCACGGCATGACGTTCGGCGCGAGTCAGGGACATGGTCATTGACGGTGGCTGCGGGGGTAATGGCGGTTGCAGCTGTGACGTTGACGTCGACGCTGTTGTTGTCGTTGGTGGTGGTGTTGTTGATCTCGAAGCAATCGAGGAAGAAGACGAAAAAGGGAGAAGTGCGTGGACGCGGGGCAGCGTGCTCGTAGAATGAAAGCTCGTACGAGATCCAAAAGCCTGCGTACCCTGTTCCGATCTACCGGAATCCGGCGAATGCGAACGTGAGTCGGTGTGAGCTTGGGAGGAGTGGTCGTGAGAGAAGGAAATGGAGCTCCGGCTCGAACTTGGTGGTGAAGGACTATACCGTCCATCCTCTTCGTTGTCGTCGTCTTCATTATCGTGGTGGTCTTCATCTGGGGGCGCATTGATTGTGAGTTTGAATTTCAAGCTCTGACCGCTGTCGTTGGCGTCGGCCCAAACGTAAGATGGATTGATAGATGCTTCGGGTGATGAGAACACGAGCGGCGAAAGCGGTCCCATCGATTCGGGCCGTGCAGACCTTCTCTGAACATGTTCATGAAGATCATGCCGGCCGGCAGGGGTCATCCAGCTCACCCTCCTATTGGGACTTAGGCGTAGGGGCATCATCGGGATATCAGGAGCAGCATGGGAAAACGAAAGAGGGATAGAACTCGCACGGCGAGGGGGCGTGATGAAGAGATTATTGTTGTTGGTTATGGTGTGGGGACGACTGCTACCGGCACCGCTGATCCATTCGTGTTCTAACACGGGTGGAAGCGTTGAGCTCCTGACTGCGGGTTTCACGAGTTCTTCCGGAACACGTTCACCGAGAGTTCGCCGAATCTTATCCAGTCTGCGCTGGATTATTTCGCTCTCGGAGGGAGGTGGGGGTAAGGCTGGGGAGGACGGGCTGGGAGGAAGGTCACGATTGAGATCAGGAGCAGTTAGAAACGTCTGAGATTCTCGTTTTCGCGGGGAAGATGCGTTTACTGGTTGGGCTGATGACGACGACGACGAAGAGTGGAGTTTGAGTGGTGCAGGGATATGTTTAGGCTTGAGAGACGACAGCTGCTTGGACACGTGTGTTGCCCGAAGTGGGGGAGGTGTAATGGGAGATTCTTCGTCTGCTGTACTTGGGCTGTTTGAAGGTGATGATACAAATAAAGATTGCACAGGCCCTCTGAGCGTGTTTCCTCCAGAAACTCGTCGTTGGACAAAAGGGTGGTGGGGATCGTGGACTAGGGGGATGTTGGTGTGGATTGAGATCGACGTCCGCTGGCGAAGTGTATTTCGCCGAGTCTCTTGAGATTGCGTATCGTCGACTGCTAGAGAGGTGGATCGCACATGGAATCCAGTAGTGGTGGTCATGGTGGGTCAAGTCAAAAGGGGGACGAGCGATTCGGAAAAGAGTCCCGGAAATTTGTACGGTGTGCTTGGGGTAATTTCACAGAAGGAAGCTTGGATGATTGGGTGAGAAGCTGAGGTATCGTAAGGTGTTGCTGGTCGATCGACGACGCTTGGCTACTTTTTTTTGACACGGAGTGGAGCTTGAGCTGCTGAATTATGAAACGTCAAAGTAAAGAACGAAAGGGGTGACAACTCGAGACGACAGGGCAAGAAGACGCCTGAAACGTCTCAATAATATACCAGATGCAAGGAGTTCCAGGGCTTGCAAGTGAAGGCTGGAAGGGAGTCTAGCTCACCATCTGATCAAATGAGAGTAGGGCATTGATTTGAGAAGACGCTTGATCCCTGACTTCAAATGTGAATACAGCAAGTACCGTGACTCCGTTGCTGCTACCTGGGGAACCTTGATGAGGATAGCCATGGAAATCGAAGCGGCGGAGTGATGAGGTCAATTTATCGTGAGAGAATACCATCCAAGTCGAGTCGGAGGAGGACCGATGATCACTTTGCAGTGCGCTTGGTGCTTCCAATGCTTGATGAACACGATTATTAACCAGTTGGAATATACAAAATTCATTTGCATTGTCATGGACTCGTCTCGTGAGGTTTTCGTGAAGAATGACCATCCTCCGTGAAAGGTGTGAAGGATGAAACTAGAAGGGGTTAAGAGTTAGTTTGGTGGTGGTGGAGTCGTAACAGACTAACAGCAAACCTCTGTTCGTTGCATCGGCATGTCAATTGAGTGACGCGCGGAGATGGCGGCGACAGCGACGGTGATGATCAATCAAGACTCATCGCGGCCGTGTCTTTTTCCAGTTGACGTAGACAGTCGAAACCCTTGTTGACATCGTTACCACATTTCATCCTCAAACGCTCTTCGTCCCCTTCCGTTTCAAGCAACAGTAAACATTCAAATCTACAAACATGAGTTATTCTACAATCCTCCACCCCCGAGAATGTATTCTATTGCTGTGTGAACATTTCCTCCAGTAGCAAGCAGCGCTCTGACGTTCTGAGATGCGTTCGAGAAGCCCATGTCCTGCAATTGCTGAAAAGCATAGTATCATGTCAGCAGACATTTCCAACATCGTACACAAACACTGCGTACTTGTAATTGAACTTGGAATCGCTCTTCAGGTGACCGAGTGTCGGTCTGCTGTGGTGTTGAAGGCACTCCGCCAAACCCGCCGAATAGATTTCCCATCCCCATCATCTGTTGCATCAGTGCTGGGTCCAAAGTCGGAAAGGGGTTCGTTGGCGGTACAGCCCCACCAGTTCCAGCACCAGCACCAGCACCAGCTCCGCCTAGACCCGCAAACATGTTAAACGGTTGTGCAGCCGGTGTTGTACCTGTAGCACCAGGTGTACCAGTCGGGCTTCTCGCCGCCGCCGATGAGTCACCACCTGGCATACCTAGTGCTGGAAATCCACCCGCAGGTCCACCGAACAAACCGCCCCCTGGCGTTACGCCCGGTCCAAATCCAAGTTGAGGCGGGCCAAAAGGTGAGCCGCCGGCTTCACGAAGCATTGATGACATTTGGATCAATTGTTGAAGGCGCTGAGGGTTGGAACTGATGATGATTCCGTAGTCAGCATGGACCGATGCGCCAATGATGGTTGAGTTCACGTACATCATTTCACGGAAATGTTCAGATTGAAATGCCTGCCTGACTTGAGGGGCCATAGCAGCAAGTTGTGGGTTAGAGGCGATGATTTGGTCCATAACCTGAGGGTTGGACATCATTGCGGACATTTGTTCAAAGAACTGAGGCGAGTTCATCATCGATTGCATCTGCATTACGCAATGAGTGACAATCACCAATTATTAAGTCATTGGGCCATACCATGTTGGGGTCGTTTGCGTTCAGTCCCATATCTGCAAAAGGGTTTAACCCAGCCATTGCGCCGTATCCCATGTGGCTGTTAAGTTGCGTTAACGGATCGAGTGGGTTTTGGCCGGCTTGCATGGTCGGGAGTTGCTGCGGTGCTGCAGCAGCTTGAGTCGAAGGTCCTGATCTCACTGCGCCTTTCACCATATGTATGGTATGGGAAGTTTGGATCTTGTACGAAGAGAGTACATCCTCATCCTGACCCGGTGAACATTGTGCCGAAGGATGACGCAATAACAACAACACACCTTCAGAACTCGCCCTTCACAAAGCGGTAAGTCAAAGACGACAAAAAGCATGGTAAAGTAAATTTACCTGAGTATATGAGCCGTTGACGCTCTGCTTCAACCTCTGATTTCTCAGCGATCGCCTGCTTCAGTTCGAGGACCGTCTTATCTGTTGTGATGATGATTTGAAGCTTTAACTCGCTCGGTCCTGTGAATGCAGAATGTTATAGACGGCTTCATTGAGTAGGATGCACAAGCCATACCTTTCACGTTGATGGTGATTTCGTTTGCTGGTATCTCGTCGGACATGGTGGTTACGGTTTGAGTGATTATTGGGTGCCCGTCAGGGATAAATGGATTATGGCGGGTCCGAGTGTGGAGACGCAGCGTGGGAACGTCACTCCTTATTTGGAGAATCATACGAGGATACTACAGCTTGGCAACTGACCACAGAAGAATACACAGACACTCACCCTCTCGCCTTAATACAAACCAGAAATGTAAGATGCACACAGGAGCGTGCTATTGATGGAAAAGTGCACCCTCAAAAACGCTATGGTAAGGTTCAAATAGGACCAAGTTTGTGGCAGAAGCAACTCCTTTAATTCCAGGTTTAGTGTCGAATGAGAACCAGATTCGACAGCTCTATTCAACAACCTTGTTCGTTCGACGGTTTTCTTTCTGAACGTCGAAGTTTCAACGACATTCTACTCAATGTAGATGGTTACACTTTGTGCGGCTCCAAAGATATTTCTTGTGGTCTGTCTCATTGTGTCTCGGCTTCTCCATCAACCGCGTCATGTAATGCATTGCATATGCACACCACATGCCTCACGATATGACAACCATGGAAGAGTACCGAACAGGCTTTGTTTCTTTATAAAACATCCAAATGCGACGGCGACTTCCACACGACACTGATGCCACCCACTCACTATGATCCAAATTCTGCTGAGGAGCAGCCTGTGCCTTTGCCCTCCGCTCCGCTCCGTCATCTTTCCACAACGGACGTTTTACAACCCCCCCTCACGCGCCGCGGGACAGGCCCAGGGATGATCGTCTTTCTACCCTCGGAAAGCGATCTGAATATGGATACAACCGACAAGAAACGCTTGGATCCTCATCCCGTGTACAAATGGGCTGAAGAAGGCTTTGCAGTAGTTGGCATCACCATCGCAGGCCCGCCTGCCAAATCGGTCGAGGTTTCCTTGACGCGTGGGATAGCAGCCCTGCTTGATCTTGATGAGGTTGATGTGAAGGATAAGATTGCGGTCGTTGGTAAAACACTTCCTTGCACTCCTTTCATTGCGTCTGTCTGAGATTGACGATCCCTGTTTGTTACTCACAGTATACGAGCCCCGTGTATTGCCAGCTGTTCTCTCGGCCTTGCGTCACGACCCCCGGATAATCTGTCTCATCTCCTACGGCGCCCCGCTTCCCTCCCCGTCTTCTGTACCCGCGGTCCTGCACCTCACCTCTGACAGCCCCAAGGAAGGACTTTTCGGAACGGAAACGTTGTACAGCTACCCCGGAACGACTTCGCCCTACTTCGCCCTCCCGCAGACAGTCGAGTACGACCCGGGTGCCGCGGCGCTGTGTCACAGCCGAAGTCTGATCTTCCTTCGGAAATGGCTCGGTGGGCCGATCTTCGATGTCGAAGCGATTTGGGATGAGCATACGCATTTCGAATTTAACGTGCGTAGTGTGGCGAAAACTATGGGGACGATGGTGGTGAGTTACTCTATCTCCATGTTTTGCAAATTTTACAAGATAGCGTCTTACGTGGAAAAAAATCGTTGACCAGGCTGAACCGTATGTGAACCACATCCCGACTGTACCGCCTCCCTCTCTTCGCGCTTGGAGGCGAGAAAAGCTGAAAATATCTTCGCCAGATGACTGGAGGCGTTGGACGCGCAAGCCTGACTGAATTTTACCGGGACCATTTCATATTCGCGTGCGCATCCCAAAATAATCCCCAATTAGCCAAGCCGAGGTTCACGACGAACAACGCTTTTCTAGTAATCCAGCCGATAGCCGTACTGAACTCGTCTCCCGCACAATCGGCTCAGATCGTATAGTTGGTGTGTTCTCGTTCTTCTGTCACCAAGACACCTTCTTCCAGCCCATTTGCTTACGGATTGCGCCTCCCCTATCTCTCCCTTCCTGACGTCCTATTCCGAAATCACAGACGAGTTCGTTCATCATTTCACACACGACAGAACGGTTGACTGGCTTTTGCCTGGCGTGCCTCCGACAGGCAAGAAGCTGTCCGTCCCAATGATCGCCATCGTCAACATTCGTGGCGATCGGCTATACAATGGTTAATACCTTTTCTCTCTCCTTTTGTCCTTGAACCTTTCCTCGTCCTTTCCTACCCATTCTTTGTTCCCTTTTCACGCTCTAGCACTCTATTCTTCAAGTTTGTGCTAACCCCGGAATAAACAAAACTTCAGAACATATATGGTGGGACCAAGCGACCGCGCTCCTCCAAGCAGGCGTCCTACCTACACACGTGCCGTATCCGACGCCAAACGGACGCCAGACCCTGCGGTTACCTGCAGTTGACGCAGCGGGTGCTATGATGCTCTTGGACGAGTCCACGGGAAAAAGTAACGAAATGTTCGGACCAGAGTGGGGTGTACACGACGTTGATCGAGGTCAGGTTGGATAAGTTGTGATTTATTTTTTCCCCCTCTCTTCTTTTCGTCGTTTGATCTTCCATTCCTTAACTGCTTGGGCGGTATTAGGATTCGTAGTTCTTCAACCTAAAGTTTTTTTCCTTTGGTTCTTTCTCTCTCGTTTCTGGAGGGTTCACATGTACAATGGGTAACCATTCATCGGCAATCATACACGATATTCCTACAACATCTCGACGTCTTGGCTATCGGCCCGTGGTGCTCCTCGTACGACAGAGTTCACAAGCTCTCTCCTGATCTCAGCGCTAATCTGAGGGTGAGGACTCGCACGGATGACATCCAGGAGCGCATCTTTTTGGTCAGGCGTCATGTCCGAAGAATACCTGCCACCATTTGCGGTTAACACACACATGACACCATACGTTCTCAGGTCAAGACTAACCTTTGTGCGAACACCAGCAGACTTTGATGCCACAGCACAGGTAATTTATCAGCTTCACCGCGTGTTCGAGCTTTGTACGTATTTGAGAGACGGATGAAATGGAAGACTAGGGCGTCGACCACCTTGTACGGCAGCTCGAGCTTCTTATCCACCAACACGCGGATGAAAAGAGAGTTTGGCCCTGGCGCAGCACGTTTACACATGGTCATGGGATAAAGGTTTAGTGCTTGTAACTCACCTGTGTAGTCCATCTCTGCTATGTGAAGCAAGGCGGCGGAGGCATGAAGCACGGGAACCTTTGTTCGCGCCAGTATCGACGCTACAATGGCGGCTTCCTTCAATGAGCAACTTTGCTGGAGAATATGTAAACAACACGTTTTTCTATCACAGGTGTGAAAATACGCGCACCTCGAGCATTGGAAATATTATCCCCTTGAAGAATGCCCCTGGTTTGTACAGCGCCCGCTTGAGAGCTTCGTAGTAATGGGGATTCATTTTTTTATTGATTTGAATGTCTTCTCGGATGGCATCGAGCAACACGACACTCAGGAACAACTGGGCTTGTGGCGGTTTCATGTTCGAGATAAATATTCTGGTCGCCGCGCGACAGGCATGAGGTGACCAGTTTTCGGGTCGAGTGAGCGCAAGCATGCGCGCCCATGCAGGGAGGGAAGGTATAACCTTGAAGATTTTTGGCAGAGGACCCGATTTGTACTTGTGTAGGAAAAGCCCAAGCCTATACAAACGGCAGAAAGCGTCGGATTAACGATAGCGGAATGAGGGTGAGACCAATCACAAACTTGGTGTATGCTTCAACAACTTTCGGATCAAGGCCCAAGGCAGGGTCTGGCTTGTCTCGATCTACAGCAGCAACGTGTTGAAAAATTTCCGCAGATGTCAGATTTGAGGGAACTTGCCTTGATGCACTTTTTGGATAACTGCTGATTTCGCCAGATTGCCATTTTCAATTTTGGCAAATATCATGTCTGCAAGCGTCCGGCGCTCGCCAGAATTGGTTGGAAGCAAAGCATCGAGGGTTTCCATGTCGCCAGCGTCTATTTGCTGAAAATTTGAGCGATTCAGCAAGAGTCGAGGAAACGAAAATCTGTCTTACGAATGTCTCCTCGACATCTTCATCTATTTCGTCGAGTATACCGTCATCTTGTTCATCCTCTTCTATGGGATTTGGTGTACGTGGATCCAGTAAAACAGCTGCCCGCCGGTCGATTTCTTGTTCATCATCAGAGTCACTGGGCATTCCCAACTCATCCTGTTGGTTCTTTGCCAGCTCAAGAATGCGCCTCGATGTTTTTGGGTCTAATGTAGTCTTGTTTGAGGGTGAGACATGATAGTGCGAATAAAATGCCAGCAGAGGTACCTCTGAAGCAAGGTCATGCTCATCATCAGAGTTGCTTGAGCGGCTCTTCTTCCGCTTCCCTGGCTGTATAACTCGACCATATTTTTCCTGTTGATCATCACCATCTAGTTGTACCAACAAGGGATCATGTCGTTGTTTCCCAGTCGATTTGTTAGCGCGAGGCATATTGTGGTGAAGAAAAGTGAAGATGATGTTACGTAATTGATATCGGATAGATCGGACCTGACTACTTATTAAATAATATAAATTCATTCGAGTCAGACTCACTCTCAAAGTAGTTTATTGCGCTGCGCTGGCCCATCCCTGCCTTTAAATTACGACAAGTCTACACAAAACATGTCCACTTCGCCAGTCAGGAATTCTCACTTTCTTATCCACTACCATGTCTGACTCTCCTCAGATTACTACCCTCGACAAAGAGGGTCGCGAAATCATCACTGTCGGCTTCAATCGCTTCGGTTTCGATAGCGAGGTTTCTCTCGAAGTTCTTCGTTCTTTGTATCTTCGTCCTCACTACGTCGTAACTGCCGATGCCGTCTCAGCTGCAATGGACTTGGATGAAGATGCTCAAGAGTTTCAGCATGCCAAGTTCACCCAGACCCACGGAGCTTATCAGTCAAAGTCAATTTTTCATCCCGACACACACACCATCTCGTATACCACTCTATCCCGTTTTTCTCCGGTCAAACTTTTACCTCCTTCGCAGCGGAAGCGGATTCTCGTGACCGGAGGCGCGGGCTTCGTCGGATCCCATCTCGTTGACAGATTGATGCTTTTGGGACATGAAGTCACCGTCCTCGACAACTTTTTCACCGGTTCCAAGACGACTGTCAGTCATTGGGTCGGCCATCCCAACTTTGAATTGGTCCGTCATGATGTGGTGGAACCCTTCATGATCGAATGTGATCGTACGTGAAATCATATTATTTCATTCGGTTCGCTCCCTCTGTCGAAGTGGAACGATCTTCTAATGCGTTGACTTGTCCTTTTTTTCATTTTTTTTTCCAATCAGAAATATACCATTTGGCCTGTCCGGCTTCTCCGCCGCACTATCAGTTCAATGCTGTCAAGACAATCAAGACATCCTTCATGGGCACGTTGAATATGCTCGGACTCGCCAAACGTACCAAGGCTCGGTTCCTCATCAGCAGCACGTCGGGTACGCCACTTTACGTTCCAGTGGAATTTGAAAACATTTGACCAATAGTTTCCTTCTTGCCCAGAGGTATATGGGGATCCGGAAGTCCACCCTCAGACCGAAGAATAGTACGTTACCATTAAAAACCTTCTCCGCAGTCGACTTACTGCCGCAGTTGGGGTAACGTCAACCCAATAGGTCCTCGAGCGTGTTATGATGAAGGGAAGCGCATTGCTGAGACTCTCACATATGGCTTCCAGCGCCAAGACGGCGTTTCCGTCCGCGTTGCGCGGATTTTCAATACATATGGCCCTCGAAGTGCGTCCACAAGATACCATATCCGCTTTCCCATTCGAGCTGACCACATGAAACCTTTTTTCCTAATAAAAACTTTTTCACCTCAGTGAACCCTTACGATGGACGCGTCGTTTCAAATTTTATCGTTCAAGCGCTCAAGGGTGAAGACATGACCGTTTACGGCGACGGCAAACAAACCCGCTCTTTCCAATATGTCCACGATTTGATCGACGGATTGATCGCGCTGATGAACTCTGACGAGAGCCGTCCCGTGAACATTGGCAACGGCGACGAGTTCACCATTGGCGAGTTCGCCGAGCTCGTTAGGGATATCGTGGAAAAAGTCCAGGACGCGGATGGAGACAAGCGGGAGAGGAGAGTCGAGATCATTTACAAACCCATGCCCACTGATGACCCGCAGAAACGAAGACCCGACACCACGAGGGCCAAGGAGTCCCTGCAATGGCAACCTCGGTGGACCGTGCGAATGGGCTTGGAGGAGATGGTGAGATACTACAAGGCGAAAATGGCAGAAGGCAGCATTTGAGAGAGGGGTGTGTGGGGGTTGCCT
>CEMH01202906.1:0-10636 GCA_001179725.1 Macrocystidia cucumis | reverse complement strand
GTGAACGCACGACACATACATCCTGGGTTCAACTTGGTGTGTTCGGTCACCAAGACCTCTTATATGTCGCAAGAGCTTTTCCCAATGTTATCGGCGCTTGTACTAGGACGATATTGAACAAAACATCCTGGATGGAAAGCAAAAGCAAGAGCTTCCCCAGTTCGGGGCTTTGAGTCGATGTGTTCATGGGTGGAGGAAGGAAAGTATGAGAAACAGGGGTTCGGTGGGGTCGTCCTCATGCCACAGGTGCCAACCAAGCTGGATATGAACCACAATGGCGCGTAGCAAGAGCGTCCGCCCCGGTGTGATGTGTGTTGGACATCTGATTGCGAGGTGGGAGAGTTGAATGGCAGAAGAGTAGTGCTGCCGAAGGGATCAGCAGTGTCCGATGTGATGATCAACGGGACTCAACGTTGCATGAGAAGATACATTAACGGATCTTAAATTGGTGATCCAGCTAACTTTATCTGCAAGTTGAGTAGTACACTGTCGCATCCACACCTCGATAATTACAGCCGCTACATCGTATTCGCTACACTGAGTTGGGATCGTGGTGCGGCTGTGAAAGTAACCGGGAGCAGGATTCAGAATATCATAAGCTCTTTGTTTCCGGTCTATAAATCTATTTCATTTCGTCACCACTCCGGTCTCCATTCCTTTCCCCCTCCCCACATTCATCCCTCCATCCATGGCGTACATTCAAACTCCAATAACAGAACTATTCGGCATCAAACATCCGATTCTGCTTGCTGGGTATGCCAAATTTTTCTCTGGTTGGCTGTTCCGCTCACCAGACATTTTGCAGCATGAACGTTGCTGCCGGACCAGAATTGGCAGCAGCGGTAACCAACGCTGGCGGATTAGGCGTCATTGGGGGCTACGGATACACACCGAAAATATTGAAGCAGCAGGTGAGTGTTATCCCTCCCTCTTCGTTGCTTCCGTTTTGCCAACGAGAACCTTCACCGTCCAGATCCAGGCCGTCAAGAAGGATCTTCACGATAAGAACGCCCCCTTTGGGGTGGATCTACTGCTTCCGCAGGTTGGCGGAAACGCGAGGAAGACGAATGTGAGTTGGATAGATGGGATCCGTGCCTCAAGCTACTCCCCGGTCTCTGTTCAATACTCACACAACATGCTCATTACAAAACACTCAGTATGACTACACGAAAGGTCAACTTCCAGAACTCATCCAAGTCATCATCGAGGAAAGAACCGCGCTATTCGTCTGTGCCGTCGGTGTTCCACCGAAAGAGGTCGTTGACGAACTTCACAAAGCCGGAATACCCATCATGAACATGGTCGGACACCCTAAGCACGTTGCAAAGGCGTTGGAAGCTGGGGTTGACCTCATTTGCGCGCAAGCTGGAGAAGGTGGGGGCCACACTGGCGACACCCCGGCTAGCATCCTCATCCCAGCTTGCGTGGATGCTGTCAAAGGCCATAAATCGCCGTTGACGGGTCAACCCGTGTATGTACTCGGCGCTGGGGCAGTGTACGACGGACGAGGTCTCGCAGCGAACCTCATGTGGGGCGCTCAGGCAGTTTGTGAGTCGTCGCTTGTGGGGTTATCACATGCTCAGGTGAAATTGGAAATTGGAAATTGACCTGGGCTGCTTTTCTTTAGGGGTTGGGACTCGCTTCGTTGCAGCAGTTGAGGCTGGTGCACCAAAGAAACACAAAGACCTCCTGTTAAGCGCTGGTTTCGAGGATGCCATCACGACCTTGATATTTACCGGACGTCCGCTGCGAGTGCGGAGAACACCCTATATCGAGGACTGGTACGTTTTCAGTTTCATAAATGAACACGAGGCGGTAGTTTGAAATAGGCCTCTTTGATGCTAGGGAGCTAAACCGCCAGGCAGAGATAAAAGAGTTGACTTCAAAGGGAATAATCCCACACATCCACGAGCTCGAGAAACATCCGGAGAAATCGATAGAGGGGCGGTATGTGCTTCTACTTCCCTTTTCTTATTGTTCCGTTCTCATCGCATGCTCTAGACCGTGGCTTATGGGCCGAGTCTCTGCGCTCATCCACGACGTTCTTCCCGCGAAAGAGATCGTGGACAATATGGTGGAGGAAGCAGTTAAGATGCTCCAGAACGGTGCATCGTACGTCAAGACGACTTCCAAATCGAAGCTGTAGCTTTTCATCGACCTTGCGCATGGTTTTCTCCCCGCTTGTCATATACATATATCTCAATCTAAGTTTGGTTTTGAAAACGTCGTTCTGCATCCGCATCGTTGTGGCGGGTGCAATCATGGTGTTGACTGTGTCATTGAATGACCGTTGACCGGGAGCTGTACGTGTCGCATGATACTTCCCGGGTTATCACAAGGACTCTCACTGTCAACGCCTCAGGTTGCATGCACGCAAACGATATCGACTGGAAACCTGGAGCCCAAGGCGCTCATGACACCATTGGTCACATCACGATTCGTGACGATTCGTGTGAAAACGCCCAAAGCAACCAACTCTGCCCACGACCATTGCACTGTGGGAGATAGACAGGCTCATTGCACCCGAACTCCGACTCGGACTCGGACACAGCCCCAAAACCCAACCGAGATGTCTGTTCCCTCCATTAAGGAACTGAAGAAAGCAGCAGAGGCTGTTGTTATCGAAGCGAAAGCAGCCGGTCGACTAACGTGCGTGTCATACTATCATACATACATATCACATGCCCTCCTTTGGAGCGTTTTAGATACCGCGTACGGACGAAGTGGCTGACATGAAACGGGTTATGCTTTTTTATACAGCACCACGACGAAAGCGACTGTACGGCGTGAGCTTGAGAAACGGTTCAAGTTGAAAACGGGGACTTTGAATGGGGAGGAGTATAAGGAACCCTTGGGTAACGTTGTTGAGGCTGCTGTGCAACAGGTGAGGCCGAGATAGAGACTTGGGCGATATTGGGTTGCTGGCTGACCTTGCTTTACGCCGACAGAGCGTTAGCGAGGATGAGAACGAAGAAGACGAAAACGTTGAAGAAGAGGACGACAGTGATGACGACGTCGATCCCGAGTCCTCACCCCCACCCCGCAAAAAAGCCAAGACAGAAAAATCCAAGTCTGTCAAAAAGTCGAATTCCAAAAGCGGAACCCCCGAGGGAGACCAGTCAGTCAAGTCGCGAAAGCCTAAAGTTGAAAAGACGAGCAAATTCAAGTCAGCTGTCAGTCTTTTGGATTAGGATATTCCCGTCATTGCCCTTTTCAAACTGTCTAGTGGTCGTGTTTTGCTCATTGGGACACCCTCCTTCCCCCCTTTCTTTGTCGTGCGTTTTAGGCGGAAGTCGTCGACTCGGACGATGAGATGTACAACAGTGTTCCTATCTTGCCATCTCGACCAAAAGAACATCACGAGGAGCAAGGCGGGCCACCCCCTCAGGTAGGTGTTCCATGCGCCTCCAAATGAATTCAGCATGTTAACTTCGGCGCTTCGAAGCCTAAACCCAAACCAGTGTTGAAACAAGAGGCGAAGGACACAAAACCATCCCCGAAACAACCCAAATCTGCGCCTGCACCCGAAGTGACTCGGAAGCCTGCTGCAACAACTTTAACCTCAAAGAAGAAAGTTGCGAAGCAAGAGACGAAGGTAAGCCGACCTCGTTCGAATTCGCTTTACCACCACCGAACTTGGATTGGTAGGAAAGTGATTCTGAGGTTTCTGATAGCAAAGCAAAGCCGAAGAGGAAGCGTGCTAGCAACGGCAAGGAGAAGGAGAAGGTAATTGGTTACAGCAAACAATCCGAGGACGCTGAACGAGCTCATTACCCTCCACTTCAGTCTACAGACAAGGGCAAGAAAGCAAGCAGCAAGACAAAACCGACCGAAGCCCTATCAAAGGACGAGGAGACTATAAAACGCTTGAAGGTGACTGCCAAAATGCTCCCCTTCCAGAACCTCACTCACCTCACCTCCGAATGTTGAATAATCCAGTCCTTCGCGGTTGCTTGTGGAGTTCGAAAAGTGTGGTCAAAGTTCTTCGACGGGGTAGACGCGCCTTCCCAACAAATCAAGATGTTGAGGCAACTACTCGCCGACCTTGGCATGACGGGACGGCTCAGTATGGAACAAGCGAAGAGCATCAAAGAAAAACGGGATCTCGAACAAGAGCTCGGTGTGTCCCGATCAGTCAATCTTCGAAGCGCCATGAGCTTACGATGGTGATGATGTACTATATGCGTGTAGAGGACGTCCGCAATTTTGAGAAATCGACTCTTGAGCGATCTTCGCGAACACGGTCAACAAGTACCTCCAAAAAACCCCTACCTGAATCGAACGATGCACAATCTGATTCTTCATTGTCTTCGTCGGCGTTGTCTTCGTCAAACCGGGATACCGCCAAGAGTCGGAAAAAGGTATGATTTCTCTCAATTATGATATCTTTCATGAATGTATGCTGATGTGATTGATGTGTTCCCCAAGGCCATGTCGGCTCGAAAGAGCATAATGGCTTTCTTGGGGGATCAAAGCGACGATGAAGATTGACCCCCTCTTCATGCCTTCAGCGCAGATTGTAGTATCGCGCTACTGTACATACCTGCGAGTAGCAGTTCGTCGTCTCAGGGAGGCGACGAGACAGATGGAAGTGGTATTTGCAACGCATAGCTCGGTTTTCATCAGACACTTGTACATACATGATTTCCTCCCCATTTCGTAGTCAACCACACCATTCCGCATCACATAGCCTTGAAGAATTGGGGGGCAGGTCGGAGGGCCCGTTGTTCGGGGTAATCAGGGCTTTCGTAGTCTTTCAACGTGAGAGAGGACGAAAAAGTTCCGTCAGAGACCAATTGCAATCCTGCGAGAGATGCTCCCGTTTGGTCGAGTGACCATAACGACAGCGCCAAAGTGTTCGTGCTTTTTCGCCTCAAGATCCTAGCATAACCATTCAGGTTGAAGTGTGAAAAAGAAAGGAAGTGAAACTGAAATGTACCCAGCTGGGAGAACGAACAACGTTTGCGGTCTGCCAATCGAATTGTCAGTGGTCATCGCCATGGACAGACGTAAAATGAGCCCAACACACCCGATATTATTGATGTATTTCCCAACCTGCCAACCATTCAGGTAAATCTGAACACGGAAATTGGACGTGATCGCGCTCGGAGTGATTGACAGCCGAATGGGCATGTCAACACCGTCGGGGAGGTTCTATGCACATAGTTCAATCGCAGCAAAAGGTTTTTTCTGGAGTTGGCTTACCAGGTCAAACGTCGTTCGGTAAAAGTTAACACCCGCTCCGGCGACACCTCCTCCCGAAAGCGGAGACCCCGCCAACCACGCCGAGTCGGGAAAACCTGGCAAGTGGGCGCCAATCCTTTCAGCGTGCAGGCCGCCCTCGTTGAGATATCCGCGGAAGGTGTCTGGTGCGTTTGCCGCTCCTCCCTGAATTTACTGGCCGTCAGCGTGGATGCCATGCAGGACGGTACTACAGGCGTACCAGATTTCCTTGGAGCTTCCATTGGCTGAAGGTAGTAGCACCTCCCACGATTGCGAAACCGCGGATTCCTCGTGGCTCTTTCCCGCTGCTCGCTAAAGAGAAAGGAGGGTGAGCTGATCGAAAGCCTTCGCATATGGTTGCCCTTACTGCTGGTTTCCACGATACTATACACCCAACATAATTCATTATCCGCCATGAAACCCTGTATTTAATATTCACTTACCCCATATGATCTGAGGGAAGTTGATGAGCTACGAACACCAAAGCATCGCTCCAACCATCCCCATACCTTGGAATACAACGAACACATTGTCTTTTCCGGTTTTTAGAGACCCACTTGGGATCGTCCAAGTGTTAGTCATGAGACTGACAGTAGAGTTCCCTTGACTAGATCCCAAAAAGACGCCATTGAACCAAGCTGAATAACCTCCTGCAAACCCGGTCTGAACAGTGACGGTGATTGCTGTTTCTTGGCCAGTCGCAGTAAAATGTCCGCGGAATATGAGATTTCCGCCATAAAAGCTGATTTATGAAAGAACCTTGAGTCTCATCACGGACAGTGAGATTGAGTTTTGAGCACACGAACCCGTATTGTTGGGAGTATAGGACTCTGTTTCCGGACAACACCGGTAGGTTCGTGTACTGAGAGGTCAGACGACAAGTCAATATTGGGTTTTCCCCGTATTCGCAACAAGGGAGACGCACGTTCGTCGTTGTGAGCGATCCAGTTACAAAACCAGAGTCATCAAAAGCTGGATCGATCTCGGGAAGGCTGACAATTCGATGTTCAAGTACCCATATTCTCATTATAATGCAAGGATACGAACCTTCCGGAAACTTTCCAGTTCGTGAATGAAGGCAGTGCAATCGCCGTGGATCCTTTCAGAGTAGCGATGAAAGATCCGCGCGCAGTGTTGGTTACACTCGTTGGAGCACCATTCCAAACAAGGGAAGTCACAGATGGCGGTGCAAAAAACTCGACTGTCGTCGTACCATTCAGGTCTCCGATCTAATGGTGCCATCAGGATTCCCGATCAAAAAGGTTTTGCTAAGACGGACCAACGACAATGTTCCGCCCGTGATGGATGCTTTCCGGACGAGGTACGGCCCGCCAACTAAAACCCTACCCTTGAATGTGAGTTGGGTGTTTGAACGGGTCGAGGAGCTGTGGGCTTACGTGGTATTTGTTCCTACAGAGAAATATTCCCCGAACGCGCCAGTTCCAGCAATTATCGGAGCATGCCAGCTGTTTGCGGTAGCTTTATCCAGAAGCAGGACGACAAGGACGTTACTTCCGGACGTAATTCTCACAGAATGGGTGCCTCCAAAAGTGTGAGAGAAGGTGAGTAGACCGTTTGCAAACACAGGGGAGACGCCAGACGCATCGGACGTGATGACAGATGGAGCGGCCGAGAAGGAGAAGGCTACTTCTCCGGTTTGGCTGGCTGGCGCATACAGGACGAGATAGTCAGTCTGGCCAATGCTGTCACAGAACTGAGCACTCATGATACCGTACACAACGACATGAATTCGCTCACGCCGTAGATGTCATGATTCTAATTGGTGCTGTTACCTTATGAAAAAATAATCAGAAAAAGTTTGACGTACTCAGCTGTAGAATACAACAGTCTGTTCTTCGCGAGGCCGAAGACGAAGTCTGTGACGAGGATTTTGGCCTCTCGTCCATTAAGAGTGATGGTGCCTGTCTTTGGGACTGTCAAAGCTCCAAGCGAGGTTGTCACCTTGAGTTGGGTCGTGGTCAACGCCGTTGAGCTGCATCGATCAATCAATAGGAGATAATCCATAGATCAAACGGATCCTACTAACGTTGATGTGTCGTGGCGGAGGAAATAGAATCCCGCGCCGGTTGAGGGGTTACGCAACTCGGCCGTATGAATGAGAGCAGATGTAGTGTAGTTCGTTCCGTTTGCAAGTAGGTTTGAAGCTAGCAGGTCCCGCGCAACTCTCAAAAACAAGCCTTTTCGAGGAACAACGTGAGAATCATCCATAACCGTGATCTGAAGAATCATAACCTTGCAAGCGCATTTCGTTCATTTTTGGACCGGCGACACGATTCTCATTGATACCTAGTGATGTTCAGAGGGGTGACGGAGAACAATACGATGAACGTACCACCGCCGTAGTCGTAGGACGAGTATCTAGTAGCGTAGATGTCAGATTGGTTCCATTGGAAGAAGAGACAACGAACACGGTTGGTTCCGCCGTTTGGCCCCAATTTGTTCCACCAAAGAGCACTGAACGGCACATCATCAGTCGCTCGTTTGCAATCGATAGCAAAGTTCATACTGTATATATCTGTAAACAGGATTTCAGACGCGAACGCACAGGATTAGAGAGGAAAACGTCATACTCAGAATGGTTGTCGTTTGTGAATATGTGTCCTTGTAAAAGACATTCTCTAGCAGAAAGATCTCAATGATATGCGTCACTCAACGCGCGAACAACGTTACCGAAACTAGCGTCAGTCAGGCCATTCGCTAGACGAGATGTCAGTGTAAAACCTCAGTTTGTCCAAGGGCACCCACAGTATTTCTCGTACCCAGTCCCACCCCGGGTTACGGATCCCCAGTTAAGCAGGAAGCCTCCACCAAACTGATCAGATTTCAGCGAAGTGACGCAGTGCAGCGCCTTGACGACACACCTCTGCAAGGCACAATGGATTGTTCGGAGCCACTGATTTATGCGCTGAGTAGTAGATAGCCTGGACTTGAGCCCAGCTATTGGTTCCTTGAGGATACGAATCCCCGCTGCGGGTGTATCAATGTGTGTTCTATGTGAATTGTCAAAACCCCGACTCGCCAGTAGATGTCGACGTGCGTTCCTGGACGGTCAGGGGAGAAGTTCCCGGTCTGGCCGGAGTGCTGGTCGTTATGAGTAATTGCTAAAGCAAGGAGAGGATGTAAGAACACAAGGGTATGTATAGCGGGTGAGGTTGACGTACGGACAACGATGCCATTGGCTCGGTATAGATTAATGATTGCTTGCATATAGGGATTGTTATTCGTCCCAGCACTGTATTCATTCTCCGCCTGGACGAGGATGACTAGGGGGTGGTGAATTATTTACGGTTTATGAACCTGTATAGTGGGAGATACAAACTTGGTCCTCCGTTTGTTACCTGATTGCGCGCGATGATCTTACTGATAGCCGTGAGGTAGGGCGTCCAAGCTACGATTTGAGAGCGAATGAGGATATTTAAAATTCACAGTCGACATGTCAGACCTTGGGTGTAGTTGGGGTTGTTACTGCGCAAGCTGCCAGCGATGTTTCCGACCCAGCCAGGAAAGCCTCCTCCTGTCGTTTCGGCGTCTATGGAGGTGTAAGCACCCGCTCAAACGTAGCTTGGTTGTGTACTCTACTGATATATGGTCCTGGCCTACACCCGCCTCTTTGTCAGAGACCAGAAAGGTAAATTCAACTCAGTGCATCACACCTGGCGATCATCCACAAGCCTGCTTTTTTGCCCTCATCGATGAACCGCTGTATATCCCGGTAGGTGCCCTGCTCGAAATCACCTTGCCCATTATTGGTCGTAGGTGTCGGGAAGTGAACAGCCCAATTGACGTAGAAAGAGACTGTGTTGAACCCATTTGCTTTGACCTTTTCGAAAATATCCCCCCAAAGATCAGGGTTTCCAGGTAACCTCCAGGGGTGGATCTCTGCTGAGAGGATGAAAACGCGTTGACCTTGGATTGAGAGAGAATTTGCATCCCAGGTCACTGCATTTGTCAGACCAGTCGAGTTCCGTGGCAGGATCTCTCGCCGAGCGAGGGCGTCGAGGGCACAAGTCCCTACCACTAGGAGAAGGAACAAAGAGAAGATCAACATGGTCCTTGAGACCATGCGCTTTCAAACAAGAAGATTTATATGTTTCTGGTACCCGAGAGTTTGCCGAGCAATGAATTGGACAGAAGCCAGGTGACGCGAGTTCGTGCTCTGGCCTAACGAAAATCACCATGACTTGAGAATCGACCGGACCGTCAAAAGAGGAATCATGGGTGTTTTCGTCGGAAGAAGTTATGGTGACATATGAAAGTTCCGGAGGTTCGAACACATCAAGTAGAAGCTTGAGATGCATGTGTTGCTGGTATGTTGCATCATCCCGACTACATATGTATCACCGGGGGGTGGGTTTTGGTGACGTTTCCGGTGTAAAAAGGAGGGAGCACTTTCGTATAAATGACGCAAATTTGGCAGTGCTTTTGACCACGTAGACGCCGCTTGCACCGTTTTTGAACTTTTTTTGTAAGGTGGTATGATGGTTGTTGTTGCTGGCCACAAGACAAGGCGCAAGGAATCTTTGCTCCACTTCACCATGTCCGGAACAACGGTCGAACCAGTCGCCACCCCGAGCGGTGCGAGAGACTCATGTATTTACTAACACACTGGCATTCACATTCAGCGCAGGTTTTCAACTACCTTCTATACATTCCGCCCCACCATTCTTCACGTAAGAATCCGTTTTCTCACTTGCAGTCAACGCTCACCCGTTTCAGTCAACAGCCAAATCCCCAGACCGAGGCGATCGTCACCGAACAGTGGATTAGACTGTTGCTGACTTACGCTCGGCATCGGAGGCTGTTCACTTTGCGAGTTGAAGATGCAGAGACATCAAAGGGCGAGTGGGTTGAGGTGCTCAGGAATGAGAGAATAAATCGTATTTCACCTCTGATCGTCATCATCCCACTCAATCTGACACGAGATTCAGGCAAGATACTGTCATCCCATCTTTCGGACATAATAGCGACGATGGTGAATCAGAACCTTGCTGTGTATGAACCCCCGCGGCAATCTCGATCTGTACTTCTCTACTGGAGACTTCCTGAAGAATGGGCGGAATTGTTACACAGCTGGGTAATATGCCTTCATCTACAGTACGGACATAAACCTGACGCTTGTTGCAGGCGGTTTCAACTGGTCAGATCAATACTATTTTGACATTCTACGACATTACCGATCCTCCACTCGAATCGCCACTCACAAATATCCCGCTTTCCCTTCTTCGCAAAGCAATTGGAATCCTGAGCAAGACCGCGCGAGCTCAATTGATTGGAGTGGCCGAGGGAGAAGGTGTACGATTTTTTGCTGGAGGAACCAGATGAAATAGTGTGTACTTGACAATCAAAGAGACTCAGTTTGATACAGCACTGCGCGGTGCGGTGCGGTGCGGTG
>CEMH01202905.1:0-10638 GCA_001179725.1 Macrocystidia cucumis | reverse complement strand
GTGAACGCACGACACATACATCCTGGGTTCGACTTCGTGTGTTCGGTTACCAAGACCTCTTATGTGTCGCAATAGCTTTTCCCGGAGTTATCGGTGCTTGGAGTGGGACGATATTGAACAAAACACCCCGGATGGAAAGCAAAAGCAAGAGCCCTTCCCCAGTTCGGGGCTTTGAGGCGATGTGTTCATGGGTGGAGGAAGGAAAGTATGAGAAACAGGGGTTCGGTGGGGTCGTCCTCATGCCACAGGTGCCAACCAAGCTGGATATGAACCACAATGGCGCGTAGCAAGAGCGTCCGCCCCGGTGTGATGTGTGTTGGACATCTGATTGCGAGGTGGGAGAGTTGAATGGCAGAAGAGTAGTGCTGCCGAAGGGATCAGCAGTGTCCGATGTGATGATCAACGGGACTCAACGTTGCATGAGAAGATACATTAACGGATCTTAAATTGGTGATCCAGCTAACTTTATCTGCAAGTTGAGTAGTACACTGTCGCATCCACACCTCGATAATTACAGCCGCTACATCGTATTCGCTACACTGAGTTGGGATCGTGGTGCGGCTGTGAAAGTAACCGGGAGCAGGATTCAGAATATCATAAGCTCTTTGTTTCCGGTCTATAAATCTATTTCATTTCGTCACCACTCCGGTCTCCATTCCTTTCCCCCTCCCCACATTCATCCCTCCATCCATGGCGTACATTCAAACTCCAATAACAGAACTATTCGGCATCAAACATCCGATTCTGCTTGCTGGGTATGCCAAATTTTTCTCTGGTTGGCTGTTCCGCTCACCAGACATTTTGCAGCATGAACGTTGCTGCCGGACCAGAATTGGCAGCAGCGGTAACCAACGCTGGCGGATTAGGCGTCATTGGGGGCTACGGATACACACCGAAAATATTGAAGCAGCAGGTGAGTGTTATCCCTCCCTCTTCGTTGCTTCCGTTTTGCCAACGAGAACCTTCACCGTCCAGATCCAGGCCGTCAAGAAGGATCTTCACGATAAGAACGCCCCCTTTGGGGTGGATCTACTGCTTCCGCAGGTTGGCGGAAACGCGAGGAAGACGAATGTGAGTTGGATAGATGGGATCCGTGCCTCAAGCTACTCCCCGGTCTCTGTTCAATACTCACACAACATGCTCATTACAAAACACTCAGTATGACTACACGAAAGGTCAACTTCCAGAACTCATCCAAGTCATCATCGAGGAAAGAACCGCGCTATTCGTCTGTGCCGTCGGTGTTCCACCGAAAGAGGTCGTTGACGAACTTCACAAAGCCGGAATACCCATCATGAACATGGTCGGACACCCTAAGCACGTTGCAAAGGCGTTGGAAGCTGGGGTTGACCTCATTTGCGCGCAAGCTGGAGAAGGTGGGGGCCACACTGGCGACACCCCGGCTAGCATCCTCATCCCAGCTTGCGTGGATGCTGTCAAAGGCCATAAATCGCCGTTGACGGGTCAACCCGTGTATGTACTCGGCGCTGGGGCAGTGTACGACGGACGAGGTCTCGCAGCGAACCTCATGTGGGGCGCTCAGGCAGTTTGTGAGTCGTCGCTTGTGGGGTTATCACATGCTCAGGTGAAATTGGAAATTGGAAATTGACCTGGGCTGCTTTTCTTTAGGGGTTGGGACTCGCTTCGTTGCAGCAGTTGAGGCTGGTGCACCAAAGAAACACAAAGACCTCCTGTTAAGCGCTGGTTTCGAGGATGCCATCACGACCTTGATATTTACCGGACGTCCGCTGCGAGTGCGGAGAACACCCTATATCGAGGACTGGTACGTTTTCAGTTTCATAAATGAACACGAGGCGGTAGTTTGAAATAGGCCTCTTTGATGCTAGGGAGCTAAACCGCCAGGCAGAGATAAAAGAGTTGACTTCAAAGGGAATAATCCCACACATCCACGAGCTCGAGAAACATCCGGAGAAATCGATAGAGGGGCGGTATGTGCTTCTACTTCCCTTTTCTTATTGTTCCGTTCTCATCGCATGCTCTAGACCGTGGCTTATGGGCCGAGTCTCTGCGCTCATCCACGACGTTCTTCCCGCGAAAGAGATCGTGGACAATATGGTGGAGGAAGCAGTTAAGATGCTCCAGAACGGTGCATCGTACGTCAAGACGACTTCCAAATCGAAGCTGTAGCTTTTCATCGACCTTGCGCATGGTTTTCTCCCCGCTTGTCATATACATATATCTCAATCTAAGTTTGGTTTTGAAAACGTCGTTCTGCATCCGCATCGTTGTGGCGGGTGCAATCATGGTGTTGACTGTGTCATTGAATGACCGTTGACCGGGAGCTGTACGTGTCGCATGATACTTCCCGGGTTATCACAAGGACTCTCACTGTCAACGCCTCAGGTTGCATGCACGCAAACGATATCGACTGGAAACCTGGAGCCCAAGGCGCTCATGACACCATTGGTCACATCACGATTCGTGACGATTCGTGTGAAAACGCCCAAAGCAACCAACTCTGCCCACGACCATTGCACTGTGGGAGATAGACAGGCTCATTGCACCCGAACTCCGACTCGGACTCGGACACAGCCCCAAAACCCAACCGAGATGTCTGTTCCCTCCATTAAGGAACTGAAGAAAGCAGCAGAGGCTGTTGTTATCGAAGCGAAAGCAGCCGGTCGACTAACGTGCGTGTCATACTATCATACATACATATCACATGCCCTCCTTTGGAGCGTTTTAGATACCGCGTACGGACGAAGTGGCTGACATGAAACGGGTTATGCTTTTTTATACAGCACCACGACGAAAGCGACTGTACGGCGTGAGCTTGAGAAACGGTTCAAGTTGAAAACGGGGACTTTGAATGGGGAGGAGTATAAGGAACCCTTGGGTAACGTTGTTGAGGCTGCTGTGCAACAGGTGAGGCCGAGATAGAGACTTGGGCGATATTGGGTTGCTGGCTGACCTTGCTTTACGCCGACAGAGCGTTAGCGAGGATGAGAACGAAGAAGACGAAAACGTTGAAGAAGAGGACGACAGTGATGACGACGTCGATCCCGAGTCCTCACCCCCACCCCGCAAAAAAGCCAAGACAGAAAAATCCAAGTCTGTCAAAAAGTCGAATTCCAAAAGCGGAACCCCCGAGGGAGACCAGTCAGTCAAGTCGCGAAAGCCTAAAGTTGAAAAGACGAGCAAATTCAAGTCAGCTGTCAGTCTTTTGGATTAGGATATTCCCGTCATTGCCCTTTTCAAACTGTCTAGTGGTCGTGTTTTGCTCATTGGGACACCCTCCTTCCCCCCTTTCTTTGTCGTGCGTTTTAGGCGGAAGTCGTCGACTCGGACGATGAGATGTACAACAGTGTTCCTATCTTGCCATCTCGACCAAAAGAACATCACGAGGAGCAAGGCGGGCCACCCCCTCAGGTAGGTGTTCCATGCGCCTCCAAATGAATTCAGCATGTTAACTTCGGCGCTTCGAAGCCTAAACCCAAACCAGTGTTGAAACAAGAGGCGAAGGACACAAAACCATCCCCGAAACAACCCAAATCTGCGCCTGCACCCGAAGTGACTCGGAAGCCTGCTGCAACAACTTTAACCTCAAAGAAGAAAGTTGCGAAGCAAGAGACGAAGGTAAGCCGACCTCGTTCGAATTCGCTTTACCACCACCGAACTTGGATTGGTAGGAAAGTGATTCTGAGGTTTCTGATAGCAAAGCAAAGCCGAAGAGGAAGCGTGCTAGCAACGGCAAGGAGAAGGAGAAGGTAATTGGTTACAGCAAACAATCCGAGGACGCTGAACGAGCTCATTACCCTCCACTTCAGTCTACAGACAAGGGCAAGAAAGCAAGCAGCAAGACAAAACCGACCGAAGCCCTATCAAAGGACGAGGAGACTATAAAACGCTTGAAGGTGACTGCCAAAATGCTCCCCTTCCAGAACCTCACTCACCTCACCTCCGAATGTTGAATAATCCAGTCCTTCGCGGTTGCTTGTGGAGTTCGAAAAGTGTGGTCAAAGTTCTTCGACGGGGTAGACGCGCCTTCCCAACAAATCAAGATGTTGAGGCAACTACTCGCCGACCTTGGCATGACGGGACGGCTCAGTATGGAACAAGCGAAGAGCATCAAAGAAAAACGGGATCTCGAACAAGAGCTCGGTGTGTCCCGATCAGTCAATCTTCGAAGCGCCATGAGCTTACGATGGTGATGATGTACTATATGCGTGTAGAGGACGTCCGCAATTTTGAGAAATCGACTCTTGAGCGATCTTCGCGAACACGGTCAACAAGTACCTCCAAAAAACCCCTACCTGAATCGAACGATGCACAATCTGATTCTTCATTGTCTTCGTCGGCGTTGTCTTCGTCAAACCGGGATACCGCCAAGAGTCGGAAAAAGGTATGATTTCTCTCAATTATGATATCTTTCATGAATGTATGCTGATGTGATTGATGTGTTCCCCAAGGCCATGTCGGCTCGAAAGAGCATAATGGCTTTCTTGGGGGATCAAAGCGACGATGAAGATTGACCCCCTCTTCATGCCTTCAGCGCAGATTGTAGTATCGCGCTACTGTACATACCTGCGAGTAGCAGTTCGTCGTCTCAGGGAGGCGACGAGACAGATGGAAGTGGTATTTGCAACGCATAGCTCGGTTTTCATCAGACACTTGTACATACATGATTTCCTCCCCATTTCGTAGTCAACCACACCATTCCGCATCACATAGCCTTGAAGAATTGGGGGGCAGGTCGGAGGGCCCGTTGTTCGGGGTAATCAGGGCTTTCGTAGTCTTTCAACGTGAGAGAGGACGAAAAAGTTCCGTCAGAGACCAATTGCAATCCTGCGAGAGATGCTCCCGTTTGGTCGAGTGACCATAACGACAGCGCCAAAGTGTTCGTGCTTTTTCGCCTCAAGATCCTAGCATAACCATTCAGGTTGAAGTGTGAAAAAGAAAGGAAGTGAAACTGAAATGTACCCAGCTGGGAGAACGAACAACGTTTGCGGTCTGCCAATCGAATTGTCAGTGGTCATCGCCATGGACAGACGTAAAATGAGCCCAACACACCCGATATTATTGATGTATTTCCCAACCTGCCAACCATTCAGGTAAATCTGAACACGGAAATTGGACGTGATCGCGCTCGGAGTGATTGACAGCCGAATGGGCATGTCAACACCGTCGGGGAGGTTCTATGCACATAGTTCAATCGCAGCAAAAGGTTTTTTCTGGAGTTGGCTTACCAGGTCAAACGTCGTTCGGTAAAAGTTAACACCCGCTCCGGCGACACCTCCTCCCGAAAGCGGAGACCCCGCCAACCACGCCGAGTCGGGAAAACCTGGCAAGTGGGCGCCAATCCTTTCAGCGTGCAGGCCGCCCTCGTTGAGATATCCGCGGAAGGTGTCTGGTGCGTTTGCCGCTCCTCCCTGAATTTACTGGCCGTCAGCGTGGATGCCATGCAGGACGGTACTACAGGCGTACCAGATTTCCTTGGAGCTTCCATTGGCTGAAGGTAGTAGCACCTCCCACGATTGCGAAACCGCGGATTCCTCGTGGCTCTTTCCCGCTGCTCGCTAAAGAGAAAGGAGGGTGAGCTGATCGAAAGCCTTCGCATATGGTTGCCCTTACTGCTGGTTTCCACGATACTATACACCCAACATAATTCATTATCCGCCATGAAACCCTGTATTTAATATTCACTTACCCCATATGATCTGAGGGAAGTTGATGAGCTACGAACACCAAAGCATCGCTCCAACCATCCCCATACCTTGGAATACAACGAACACATTGTCTTTTCCGGTTTTTAGAGACCCACTTGGGATCGTCCAAGTGTTAGTCATGAGACTGACAGTAGAGTTCCCTTGACTAGATCCCAAAAAGACGCCATTGAACCAAGCTGAATAACCTCCTGCAAACCCGGTCTGAACAGTGACGGTGATTGCTGTTTCTTGGCCAGTCGCAGTAAAATGTCCGCGGAATATGAGATTTCCGCCATAAAAGCTGATTTATGAAAGAACCTTGAGTCTCATCACGGACAGTGAGATTGAGTTTTGAGCACACGAACCCGTATTGTTGGGAGTATAGGACTCTGTTTCCGGACAACACCGGTAGGTTCGTGTACTGAGAGGTCAGACGACAAGTCAATATTGGGTTTTCCCCGTATTCGCAACAAGGGAGACGCACGTTCGTCGTTGTGAGCGATCCAGTTACAAAACCAGAGTCATCAAAAGCTGGATCGATCTCGGGAAGGCTGACAATTCGATGTTCAAGTACCCATATTCTCATTATAATGCAAGGATACGAACCTTCCGGAAACTTTCCAGTTCGTGAATGAAGGCAGTGCAATCGCCGTGGATCCTTTCAGAGTAGCGATGAAAGATCCGCGCGCAGTGTTGGTTACACTCGTTGGAGCACCATTCCAAACAAGGGAAGTCACAGATGGCGGTGCAAAAAACTCGACTGTCGTCGTACCATTCAGGTCTCCGATCTAATGGTGCCATCAGGATTCCCGATCAAAAAGGTTTTGCTAAGACGGACCAACGACAATGTTCCGCCCGTGATGGATGCTTTCCGGACGAGGTACGGCCCGCCAACTAAAACCCTACCCTTGAATGTGAGTTGGGTGTTTGAACGGGTCGAGGAGCTGTGGGCTTACGTGGTATTTGTTCCTACAGAGAAATATTCCCCGAACGCGCCAGTTCCAGCAATTATCGGAGCATGCCAGCTGTTTGCGGTAGCTTTATCCAGAAGCAGGACGACAAGGACGTTACTTCCGGACGTAATTCTCACAGAATGGGTGCCTCCAAAAGTGTGAGAGAAGGTGAGTAGACCGTTTGCAAACACAGGGGAGACGCCAGACGCATCGGACGTGATGACAGATGGAGCGGCCGAGAAGGAGAAGGCTACTTCTCCGGTTTGGCTGGCTGGCGCATACAGGACGAGATAGTCAGTCTGGCCAATGCTGTCACAGAACTGAGCACTCATGATACCGTACACAACGACATGAATTCGCTCACGCCGTAGATGTCATGATTCTAATTGGTGCTGTTACCTTATGAAAAAATAATCAGAAAAAGTTTGACGTACTCAGCTGTAGAATACAACAGTCTGTTCTTCGCGAGGCCGAAGACGAAGTCTGTGACGAGGATTTTGGCCTCTCGTCCATTAAGAGTGATGGTGCCTGTCTTTGGGACTGTCAAAGCTCCAAGCGAGGTTGTCACCTTGAGTTGGGTCGTGGTCAACGCCGTTGAGCTGCATCGATCAATCAATAGGAGATAATCCATAGATCAAACGGATCCTACTAACGTTGATGTGTCGTGGCGGAGGAAATAGAATCCCGCGCCGGTTGAGGGGTTACGCAACTCGGCCGTATGAATGAGAGCAGATGTAGTGTAGTTCGTTCCGTTTGCAAGTAGGTTTGAAGCTAGCAGGTCCCGCGCAACTCTCAAAAACAAGCCTTTTCGAGGAACAACGTGAGAATCATCCATAACCGTGATCTGAAGAATCATAACCTTGCAAGCGCATTTCGTTCATTTTTGGACCGGCGACACGATTCTCATTGATACCTAGTGATGTTCAGAGGGGTGACGGAGAACAATACGATGAACGTACCACCGCCGTAGTCGTAGGACGAGTATCTAGTAGCGTAGATGTCAGATTGGTTCCATTGGAAGAAGAGACAACGAACACGGTTGGTTCCGCCGTTTGGCCCCAATTTGTTCCACCAAAGAGCACTGAACGGCACATCATCAGTCGCTCGTTTGCAATCGATAGCAAAGTTCATACTGTATATATCTGTAAACAGGATTTCAGACGCGAACGCACAGGATTAGAGAGGAAAACGTCATACTCAGAATGGTTGTCGTTTGTGAATATGTGTCCTTGTAAAAGACATTCTCTAGCAGAAAGATCTCAATGATATGCGTCACTCAACGCGCGAACAACGTTACCGAAACTAGCGTCAGTCAGGCCATTCGCTAGACGAGATGTCAGTGTAAAACCTCAGTTTGTCCAAGGGCACCCACAGTATTTCTCGTACCCAGTCCCACCCCGGGTTACGGATCCCCAGTTAAGCAGGAAGCCTCCACCAAACTGATCAGATTTCAGCGAAGTGACGCAGTGCAGCGCCTTGACGACACACCTCTGCAAGGCACAATGGATTGTTCGGAGCCACTGATTTATGCGCTGAGTAGTAGATAGCCTGGACTTGAGCCCAGCTATTGGTTCCTTGAGGATACGAATCCCCGCTGCGGGTGTATCAATGTGTGTTCTATGTGAATTGTCAAAACCCCGACTCGCCAGTAGATGTCGACGTGCGTTCCTGGACGGTCAGGGGAGAAGTTCCCGGTCTGGCCGGAGTGCTGGTCGTTATGAGTAATTGCTAAAGCAAGGAGAGGATGTAAGAACACAAGGGTATGTATAGCGGGTGAGGTTGACGTACGGACAACGATGCCATTGGCTCGGTATAGATTAATGATTGCTTGCATATAGGGATTGTTATTCGTCCCAGCACTGTATTCATTCTCCGCCTGGACGAGGATGACTAGGGGGTGGTGAATTATTTACGGTTTATGAACCTGTATAGTGGGAGATACAAACTTGGTCCTCCGTTTGTTACCTGATTGCGCGCGATGATCTTACTGATAGCCGTGAGGTAGGGCGTCCAAGCTACGATTTGAGAGCGAATGAGGATATTTAAAATTCACAGTCGACATGTCAGACCTTGGGTGTAGTTGGGGTTGTTACTGCGCAAGCTGCCAGCGATGTTTCCGACCCAGCCAGGAAAGCCTCCTCCTGTCGTTTCGGCGTCTATGGAGGTGTAAGCACCCGCTCAAACGTAGCTTGGTTGTGTACTCTACTGATATATGGTCCTGGCCTACACCCGCCTCTTTGTCAGAGACCAGAAAGGTAAATTCAACTCAGTGCATCACACCTGGCGATCATCCACAAGCCTGCTTTTTTGCCCTCATCGATGAACCGCTGTATATCCCGGTAGGTGCCCTGCTCGAAATCACCTTGCCCATTATTGGTCGTAGGTGTCGGGAAGTGAACAGCCCAATTGACGTAGAAAGAGACTGTGTTGAACCCATTTGCTTTGACCTTTTCGAAAATATCCCCCCAAAGATCAGGGTTTCCAGGTAACCTCCAGGGGTGGATCTCTGCTGAGAGGATGAAAACGCGTTGACCTTGGATTGAGAGAGAATTTGCATCCCAGGTCACTGCATTTGTCAGACCAGTCGAGTTCCGTGGCAGGATCTCTCGCCGAGCGAGGGCGTCGAGGGCACAAGTCCCTACCACTAGGAGAAGGAACAAAGAGAAGATCAACATGGTCCTTGAGACCATGCGCTTTCAAACAAGAAGATTTATATGTTTCTGGTACCCGAGAGTTTGCCGAGCAATGAATTGGACAGAAGCCAGGTGACGCGAGTTCGTGCTCTGGCCTAACGAAAATCACCATGACTTGAGAATCGACCGGACCGTCAAAAGAGGAATCATGGGTGTTTTCGTCGGAAGAAGTTATGGTGACATATGAAAGTTCCGGAGGTTCGAACACATCAAGTAGAAGCTTGAGATGCATGTGTTGCTGGTATGTTGCATCATCCCGACTACATATGTATCACCGGGGGGTGGGTTTTGGTGACGTTTCCGGTGTAAAAAGGAGGGAGCACTTTCGTATAAATGACGCAAATTTGGCAGTGCTTTTGACCACGTAGACGCCGCTTGCACCGTTTTTGAACTTTTTTTGTAAGGTGGTATGATGGTTGTTGTTGCTGGCCACAAGACAAGGCGCAAGGAATCTTTGCTCCACTTCACCATGTCCGGAACAACGGTCGAACCAGTCGCCACCCCGAGCGGTGCGAGAGACTCATGTATTTACTAACACACTGGCATTCACATTCAGCGCAGGTTTTCAACTACCTTCTATACATTCCGCCCCACCATTCTTCACGTAAGAATCCGTTTTCTCACTTGCAGTCAACGCTCACCCGTTTCAGTCAACAGCCAAATCCCCAGACCGAGGCGATCGTCACCGAACAGTGGATTAGACTGTTGCTGACTTACGCTCGGCATCGGAGGCTGTTCACTTTGCGAGTTGAAGATGCAGAGACATCAAAGGGCGAGTGGGTTGAGGTGCTCAGGAATGAGAGAATAAATCGTATTTCACCTCTGATCGTCATCATCCCACTCAATCTGACACGAGATTCAGGCAAGATACTGTCATCCCATCTTTCGGACATAATAGCGACGATGGTGAATCAGAACCTTGCTGTGTATGAACCCCCGCGGCAATCTCGATCTGTACTTCTCTACTGGAGACTTCCTGAAGAATGGGCGGAATTGTTACACAGCTGGGTAATATGCCTTCATCTACAGTACGGACATAAACCTGACGCTTGTTGCAGGCGGTTTCAACTGGTCAGATCAATACTATTTTGACATTCTACGACATTACCGATCCTCCACTCGAATCGCCACTCACAAATATCCCGCTTTCCCTTCTTCGCAAAGCAATTGGAATCCTGAGCAAGACCGCGCGAGCTCAATTGATTGGAGTGGCCGAGGGAGAAGGTGTACGATTTTTTGCTGGAGGAACCAGATGAAATAGTGTGTACTTGACAATCAAAGAGACTCAGTTTGATACAGCACTGCGCGGTGCGGTGCGGTGCGGTG
>CEMH01202882.1:0-13718 GCA_001179725.1 Macrocystidia cucumis | reverse complement strand
AAAACGCAGAAAATGCAACACAAGGACGGAAAACGGAAAGAGAACACTTCAGTACGTACAAGGAATTCAAGAAGCCTAGGTAGGCGCCTCGAGAATGAGGAGGCGCCATTTCTGCCAAATACGATTTCGCAGAGGCTCCAGCGCAAGACGATCCAAACCCTTCATCATTTGACATTGGTTTAGCACCCATAAAAAGGACGCCAAAAAGGCAGGAACACAAAGAAAGCGAACCTGTAAGGAATCGACCACCAAGGAACATATCCTTGTTCGTCGCATTCGCAGTGATCACAGCTCCGATCCTATCAATAAAAGAAATAAAAGGTTAACGGACTCATACTCGAAGACTGGTCGATTGGTTTTAATTATCGAAAAATAACTCACACGAGCAGCGCGTTCCCAAACCACATCGAAAACCTCCGTCCAAATTTATCAGGAAGATAAGCTTTCGAGAGAAAACAAACATCCCCCGCAAAAACCACCGATAGGAAGATGAAATATATATATATATATATAAGAGGGAAAGGAAGATATCAGATATCCAATGTCTTGGATAATTTTCCCTCACCATAAGCGATGAAACTCACAAGCTGGAATGGTTCCGCTGTGTGGTAAAGTGGGACACCCACACGCGTAACGAAAGCAAATAGGAACCAGAATTAGGTCGGTCAGAACATCGACGATCTTCAAAGTTGGAAGGAGGAGGGAGGAAGGGAGTACACATACCATATCGAGCCTCTGTACGGAGAAGTTTGGGTTATAATTATCAGATCTAGCCAGACGCAAAGGAAGGAAGGAAGATAAAACGACGGAGGCAGACAAAGTCCGCGAATACTGCCCGTTGGTCTTGTGCAAACACGAGGCTGGGCAACGAGCTACGATATTGCATGGATGTATGTGAAATACGTACACGGTGAATATTCCGAACACGATTCTGTGACGAAAGCAGACAGGTTGATGTCAGATGATGACGAAACGAGGCTGATACAGAAACCTGAAGCAAAAACAAAGGAGGGAAAGGATCTCACGAGGTTTTTGAACCAACGCCGGTCATTCCGAAATACGACTGATATTGGTGCATGCTATTGATTCCGCCCATGACCTATAATCCACATTAGGAAAACGCAAAAAACATAGGATGCGGAGTCCGTCAGATGGCCGGGTTCATATTTTAAACAGAGAATCGCGGCAGCGGAAGAGGAAAAGTACCGTGCTGTCGAATCCACTATCACCAGAGCAACAGCAAACCACGAGGGTGATCAGGTACATCTGGCAATAATAAGGAAAGATACGTCGTCAGCACGTATGCACGCAAAAAAAAGGCAGAAAACGAAAGAAGTTCAGTTCGGGGAACATGGATCAAATACGGGAAAAGACTTACTTGGAACGCACGCGTGCTCCATCGCGTCACGCCAGGATCAACTTCCAATGCTGCCTTGAGGGCAGTCTGACGTTCCAACGGCGTCTTGGGTTGCACGCGGATCGGGAAACTCTCCTTATCAGAACCTTCCTGTTCGGTTGAACCTTTCGAATCCTGCCCGTGAACGTCCATCGCTTTGTCTACTATCCTATCAATCTCGAATCGCAGGGTTTGGGTTGATGTGCAAAGTGCGCAGAGGGGTCAAGGGGGGTGGGATCAGGACAAGCGTGTCAAACACGACACAAACGAGGGGGTTGACAGGAACTTCGACAAGTGCCTATCGTAGGTTATTTAAAGGTCTCTTTTTCCGAAGAAAAGAACGCCAAGACGTTCCTTCTTAGCGGCAGTAGGAGGCGTTTGCATTATTTATGCAGTTGAACCTTCCAATGGATAAATGACCCAGCCTTCAGTTGAGTAGCTGGTGGGGGGGCGAGCGTTGAGCGGCCGCACGTAGAATCACAAGACCGTGATACGTCTTGTACCCGCCTTCGCCAACCACGGTCGTGCCGATATTTAGCTTCTCAGCCCGAGGTAATCCCGAGGGCCAGCAAGTGCCCAACACGACAACTAGGAAGAGCGTTTGGCATCGTTGCAACATGTAATGACAGCAATGTAGCGCCCTCTGTAACGCCCTAGCCGGGAGGGCGGCGAGACAGGACAGAAAAACCGAGTAGCAATATCTTCCTTGAACTAAAAACGTCGAGAAGCAAGGTGTCTGAGAATATGGGGAAAGACCATGAGGTTATCGATCGTGTCATGGGTGGCGGAGAGTGGATCAACGCGGCGCGCGGACCGCTGCCAGCACTTTTTGTGCTCCAAAGTGAGATGGAAGGAACACAAGTCTCCATGGACTGAATGTGTTTTGTGAGCCAAACGGAGAAGGATAATTGCTCACCCCCCGCGAACAGGGTCGTAAATGCGGTCGTGTGACCAAGCCAAGGTTCATGATCGTTGATCAAATTGTTCGAGCGCGTGAGAAACGTTCGCGCCAACGAACGCCTTCGAAAGGAGGGGAAATGAATGACGCCTTCGAATGCAGATCGGTTGCGAGATCCGGATATGGAATGCTAACGAGCCCGGACGGCAACGGAGGTGGCAATGGTTGTTGGCGAAGGCCCTCAAGCTTCAATGGTGAATTCGGTCTTGATCCGGCAATATATATGTTCGCACCAGACATTAGAATCATATATTTCTTTCCACAGTCGAATCTCCCTACCGCGTCTGTGGGAAGTTGAGCAAAGAACACTTTAGAATAGTACTAGTTACCCATCGGTATTTCGGACATGTTAGAAAACGAGATCAAGATGGATATAGAGGGGATGTGGGGAAGACTGAACGTTGCGAGGTGAGCTCGAGGAGGCGCGATTGCCCGGAGTCCCGTTAAGATCGAGATCGCGGTCACATGGATCTGGTCCAAATATAGTAATTTTTATTATTATTATTTATAAAGTGTGGTCATTTGCTTATGATATTTGGCCTTTGAAATTTCTCCTCAAACCTCCACAGTGAGTCTCCGTCAACCGACAGCTCATTCACCTGCTTGAATCCATCAACCGTTGCCCTTATCGCCACCTATTCTATAGCCAGCAGGTCCGCCACTTGATATCATTCTCGGTTCCTGACCAATCTACGTTTCCCGGTTCTCCTTTTAAACTGACCTCGCAAACCCAAAGCATATCGCTTCTTAAATTACTGCTGGTGCATTCTTGCCATCAAGATTTCCTTTGATTCTCATATATATACCCATCTTATCTTGCTGGTGTATGCTCAAAGACCCCATGGCTTCCCACCAGTCCCAGGTAAGTCGTCGTGTGCCACACTCTTGCAAGTGATTGACATGCTCACTCAACGTCGGACTCCTCTAGACACCATTTCCAGTGCAGACACGGACATACCGTCGCGCACGTACACTCTCGCTGTTGTCGGTGTCCTCCATGCAGTCGTCCAAGATAACGCTTGACTTCAAATCGACTGCAGGTGTAACCACCATCCACATCGGCCGAAATGAAGCCTCAGGCTCATTCATTCCTACTACACGGACCGCAAGGGCGAGCCTGCGCGGTATCCCCATCAAAAAACGAACGTTCCCCAATGTCCTGCATACCTTTAGCGACAACACCCCCGTAGATTCTCCGTTATCGTCTGCACCCCCTTCGCCTACTATCCCGTCTATCAGCCGGACAACGCCTTCTTCCCCACGAAGTACCAATTCATATCTCCCCTTACCGCTATGGCCCTCATTGGATTCCAATGACGTTTCATCTCCGCTCGAGGAGAAACCCTCAAAGATGCACCCCATTCTAGCAAGTCTGGAACGCAAGTCCAAACTATGTACACACAAAATGTATTGCGTAACTTGCAACAAACCAGGGACTGATTTTCCTCGATGTGGAAGGTGTGGTGTGTTGTGGTGCTCCAGGGAATGTCGATTAGTTGGTGGCAAAAGGCATGTTTGTCAATCTAGTTCTGGACGTTCTTGATCATTTCCCTCCCATTATATCCTTGACATCTATATCGTTTTACCCCTCATTCTTGTATAGCATATCTTTTTCTTCATTTTTGGGCAAATTGTAATGGTTTATAGGTTTTTTTTTCAATTCGATTCGAGTATCACAACTAACATCGATAGGGGCATACATACTCAAATGGAAGTATGACGCAAGACGTGCTACGAAAATTTGATCTTCTTGCCTTGACTGGCAACGATCCCCGCACCCTCCTTCTCTTTCAACTTCCGCTTGGCTTCCCAGGAAGGATGGAGTGATCCTCCTTCCGAATGGGAACCCCCTGAAACTTTGATAGAAGCTTTCGAATTAGAGATGACGCGTTGCTGACCCCACCCCGAATCAGGTGTCTGGTGGTGTTGTTTTCCATGAACGTGTGTTGGAGTTTTTGAGGGCTTTCTCTTTTGTGCCGAAGCTTCGCCACGGGTTCGCGTAGCACGTTGGGGCTTTGCTGCTTCAGCTTCGGCCTCTTTTTTCTTGTGGTTCGCATTGCGACCGAATTTCTTTTCCCAGATACTGAAGATCACGAAGAAGTACGCGCGTGAATGAGTGAATGGGAAAGTAAGTGAGGGAAAGCGACGGAGATGAGCGAAGGTAACGTACGCTTGTCGCGCTCTTTGCCCACGCCTGTTCTTTTTGGGGTTGATGTCGGCGATCTTTGCCTCATCTTCACTCCAGTCGGAATCATCTGAGCCTCCGCGGATGTAACCGACAGCAAGAGAGGGTAAGAAGGTTGATTGTACGCCAGTAGCCTTTGCTGATGCCTTTGGAGGGTCGGGTTTGGCGATTCCCGCAGTCCGAGAGGCAGTACTTGATTTTAACTTTGGTACGTCTAGTGAATCGCCAGCCTCTTGTCCGGCTGACCCGCTTGATAACGCAGATTCCGAATCGTCAGTATGAGCACCCGATGGGCCCCCATCTTCATCAACCGTTCCAGACTCCCAACCAAAGTCATCGCCTTCCTCCTCGTCATAAAAATCGCGCGCCGCCTCGGAGTCGGAAGTATCTATACCCTCGTTGACATCGCTTAGAGTGCGGGGGGTGCGGCTTGAAGTGGTGCCGTCTTCCACAGCTGCATCCTTCTGTGCCTTCTTCCCCTTCTTCTGAGGCCGTTCCGGAAGCCCGTTACTTTCATCCGGCAAGGTTCTTTCTATCTGCTCGTGTGACTCGCTTTCGGGTTGAAGGACCCTTCGAAGGTCTGCTATGATGGAGTGTAGTTCCGTCGCTAGGATTTTGGAGCTTAAAAGTCGACTCTCGACCTTGGAAGCTGGTGTTCCTGGTGAGGATGGAGTAAAGCTTGTGGCGGTGAGTTCTTTTTCGATAAAGCTTTGCGCAACGGGGTTGTCGGCTAGGATACGATCCTTGAGGAGCCTGCTCCGGAACACGAAGTGCGCAATAGGTTCATGGTTGATCGTCTACCCACATGAGTAAAAGGGAGACCAGAAGTATGATGACATATCATCACCTTCAAACACTCTAGCTGAGCCTCTGCTTCCTGTACTTCCTCGGAACTGCCTTCCTTTTGCCTAAACTGAGGTCAGAAATGAACGCGAAATTGAGGTGTACCTCCACACACCGAACACTCTTCAACTTTTTCACCTGCTTCTGAAGCTCGAAAACTTTCGCCCTTTTGGCTATTTTCCGTATTTCTTTGAGGTCATGGTGCTAAAGATGGACGAATTGAATGAAGAAACATAAAAGAATGATGGTAAGCGCACAAGTTTTCCTCCTAATTTAACATCAGGATCCTATAAAATTAGTATCAGAGACCATAGCCAATTATTCACGTTGACTTGCCTCCTTTGGTGGCTCGTAACGTTTGCGTTTTGTCCCCCGCGATTGAGCGTTCTGGTTCATGATGGAAAAGATTTGCTGACGTAAGAAGAGCACGCTCAGATGATGACGTCCACGACAACAGTCATAACCGCTTCCGAGCTCGCCAGACCGTATATTGATTGGCGTCGTTGATGCTCATCGATATTCACACTTTGCCACGCGCAGGTTGATATTCTAATCTGCTCAAGTGATCGTTAACGATGAGCGAACAACCACCCCCCGTTGAGGAAGAAAACGAGAGAAAAGTCTTCGCAACCTTCGAAAAACACGACGAGTTTGTCAAACTCCAAAACACAATTCTCGCGTTGGACCTGTTTGAAGAGCCAGACCACACTTCGCACGACGAGTGGTATCTTCTTCAAAAGTTCAGCGTCGTTGTACGCCCTTCCCCTTCCCCTCTTGGCTGAGATATCCAATTCTGACGCGTTTTGGTTTGGTTTGAAGCTTGACGAATTTCAAGAGCAATCTTACCTCCTTGATCCTTACCTGGAAGAACTCGTCACTCCCGTCGTTGATCACATCAAAACCTTTGCCAAGGCCGCGATCGCAGACCCAGAACGGGTGATTAGCAGAGCACGCGTCCAGCGCCTTGCCCAGGTGTTGTATCTCTACGTCAAATGTAGAGGTTACAAACACATCAGTACGTGCTACACCCAGCTCCCTTGTTGTAGCCGTGAATCAATCACAACGAAACCAAACCAGTCAGATTCTTCCCCCACGAAATTGCTGATCTGAGTATCGCCATCAACTTCTTAGAACTTCACGACGCAGAGAACAGATACCAATTCCAGTGGGCCCTTAGATACGTCGTGTTGATATGGCTTTCGTTGGTTTGCATGCTTCCGTTCGACTTGGCACAGTTTGATGAGGTGGGGCGCGAAGGAGAGACTGTTAGTCGGATTGAGGGACTCGCCAAACGCTACCTCCCCTATGCGGGGGTGGAAAGGACTGCTGCGGCAATTCTGCTCGCGAGACTCTATGTCAGGTTGGTTGATCGCCCAAATCTCCTCCTGGGTGAATGCTGACGCAGAACAGGCAAGACACCAAAACCCAGCTGTTGCGATTTTTACAGACTTCTCAAGAGGAGATTTCGGGAAAAGCAGACGTCTTGACAGTAAAAAGCAGAGTTTCTTATTCATACTTTTTTCTGATTGATGTAACGCGTTTTCATAGGCTATCGGGTTGTTGCAGGCTATATGCGAGATTGTAAAGTCGGCGCCGACAGACCTGATACAATCAGGCTTGACGTCCCTCCTCGGCATCGGTGCGGCTATAGACAGCCGACTCACCCTGACTGGAAACACAATTTTACGAAAGCTGAGGATAAAATTGCTTTCATGGATTGCTCTTCGGTGTCTCCCGCCCCCGTCTGACAGAACGAGAAAAGGTACGATGATATGGTATGGGAAAACTCCAGACGTTCACCGTGCATTTCAGCGCGCCTATTGGCCGAAGGGAATTCAGTTGAAGCACCCACGGTAGTCCAAGATGAAGGGGAAGTGCCTGAATGCGTGGAAATGGTGTTGGAGCAGCTTTTCGATGGTCTTCAGGACAAGGTCTTTCAGGCTCATTTATATCATTCACATCAATATCTAATCAATCCGTAGGACACGATCGTCCGGTATCCTGCAGCCAAGGGTGTTGCGCGAATTTCCGAACGACTTCCAGCCGATTTTGTTCATCAGGTCTTCGAAACTGTGCTAGGCCATTTTGCTATTCACTCCCAAAGCGCCGCCGCTATATCCGATATCCCGGCCATCGCGGAAGCCACCTGGCATGGAGCATGCTTAGCGTGTGCTGAAATTGCGCGAAGAGGGCTTGTGCCCACTGACAAGCTCGCACAGTTGATCGAGTGGATGTCCAAAGTACGTAAACAAAACGACGATTCTAACCCGGCTCAGTGACACGACTACTTTGGATCATATTATAGGCGTTGTATTTTGACGTGCGCAAGGGAGCCCACTCGATCGGATCGAACGTCCGTGATGCGGCTTCATATGTGCTGTGGGCACTTGCGAGGACTCAGGATCACTCTGCGTTGCTTCCCCATTCAGCCAATCTTGCCCGTCACCTTGTTACCGTTGCTGTTTACGATCGCGAAGTACACATACGCCGAGCAGCCAGTGCAGCGTTTCAGGAGCATGTCGGAAGAACGGTGAGTGCAGGATCTCAATCAGTAAATCCACTTTCCTTTTTAAGACTCGTCACTACAGAGCCTGTTTCCCCACGGAATCGATACCCTCCGAGAGACAGATTTTTATGTTGTCAGCGTGAGAAGAAATGCTTTCATCGAGGCAGCACCCCGAGTGGCACAGTGAGATCGTCTCGGTTCCTTTCTCATTATTCATGCGTGTGTCAATGATCAACCCCAAGATATCCCGAATATCGATATGCACTGTTCGACCACATCTTTCATACGCTCTTACGGCATTGGGACATCTCAGTGCGAGAACTCGGCTCGCAATCCCTTCGTAAAATTTGTGAAATTGATGTGGACGTCCTAGGGCCGCGTGCCATCGAGGAATCAGTATGTATCCCTTGATTCGTTCTTTTGTTGTTCTCACTGACTGTTGCTAGTCGAAATTACTCTCATCTATTGACACGAACGACGTTCATGGTGGTTTGCTGGCGTTATCCGAAGTCGCCACTGCTTATGAAAATGTGCAAAGCGATCGTTCAGAGGGTGCAAAACAACAAGTAAGGAACACCTCTCACGGTATCCAGACCGAATTTGATTTGGCCACAAAGATCTTTGGAAAACTAGCTCTCGTTCCAACCAATGTGCTGTTTGGCACTCGTAATGAAATCGTAACTGCGGCTGCCTGTCGTCTTGCCGGGGTGACGATAACTCAAGATGAAATTGAGCTCGAGCGGTCATCCCCATTCGCAGGATGGAAAAAGCTCATTGATCAGGGGTTGAAAGGCAGAAGCGCATTAGTCCAAGAGCAAGCTGCTCAAGCAATGAGCTCCATCAGTAAGCTGGTAGACTGTTCGGCCATCGTGACCAGATGAGTTCATCTTTTCTTTTATTAATGGATGCCAATAAGCTGACGTTGGCCATAGCACGTTAATCGAGGAGTTACCCTCGGGCTCTACGTCAATGCAACAAGGCTTAGGCCAGCTCATCGCAGCTATCGATTATGAGTCCTACCCGGATTGCCTTGGGCGAGCCGTTAAATGTGTTCTGGAATCGGTCAAAGTTTCCACCGTTGTACGAGAAGCCAATTCATTCACGTGTCGCTCCTACTCTTAGCTGACGGTATTGGCAGCCACTGTCCATAGGGTCTAATATTGAAGCTCGCCGTAACTGCTATATTGCAATGCCTGCAATCATTAACAATGTGATCCCACATCTCACACAGCGTGTGTGACCCTGTAGCTTCATGTGTCCCCTTCCCTCATTGATGAACTCCGCTAGGCCTGGCTCCGAATGAAGTCCAAGCAATGTATATTGCCATGGAGAAGGGTTTGGAAGATTATTCCATTGATGAACGGGGGGACGTCGGCTCCTGGGTTCGAATGGTCTGCATCCAAGGGGTGGCGACAATTTCCGAAAGCTTGATTAGGAATGCAGGGAGTATCCCGGATTTCGAATCCTACCTTCCACCTTCGGGTTATCATCGAGTGGTCGCAGCCATTTTGAGACAAGGCGTTGGGAGGTTGGATAATGTTCGGCGGCAGGCTGGAGTTTCATTCTTGCGGCTTCTTTCCCTGCCATCACCTGAATGCGAGGCCCCAGAGCGTTGGCGTCTGCCTGGCGTTGAACTTCTGCAGAAGTTATTTTCAAAGTAGGGCCCCACTTTATCGATACGGGCAGGGTCTTGACGGCTTGCGTTTCCAGCGAAGGGGAGGTTTATAGCTGGAGCGAGGGTCAGATATTATTCCCGAAGATCTTGCAGCTTCTCGCGATCCCAGAATACCACGATGCGCTTCTATCTGGACTGGTGTTCAGCCTCGGGGGCAAAACTGATAGTGTGGTGAGTACCCACCCCGCGGCAGTTATCTGGTCTTCTAATCTCGGATCAGCAACGACCGTTGGCGGCAAGCTTAGCTGCCTATGTTCAGGAATTGCCCGTCAAGACCGTGAATGACAAAGGCTACGACATATTCCGATTGCTCGAGGCGCTAGCCGCCCAAGCGAGAGTGAATCTTTCTTCCAATCTCGTAGTGATTCCAGTGCTTCAGGCTGTGAACACGCTGTTGGATCTGAGGGCCCTAGCTCACGTTGCGGAAGACCCGGTGGTCACTGAAAAGCAAGTTCGCCGTTAGGTTGACACGCTTTGACGTTTATAACACCCTGGTCCAGGTTGAACGCCTTCCTTGCCATCGCTTCAAGAAATGTGGCGAGGCTGAAGAGCACGCAGAGGATACACGAGTCGATGAAGATGTATGCTTCCCGAGCCTCGACTACGTCCTTCTTAAACTGATTTGTGCTACCCAGAGTTATTCACCTTCTTCAATTCCCGCCGCTTTTTGAGTCCTGTACGCGAAACCTGGTTCCCTTTTTAGCTCACCAGTTTCCCACTGTACGCGTTGATCCTATTTTTGGCCGTCAACGTCTGAATTTTTTTTTAAATATTCAGATACGAGCAGATGCTGCGGAAAAACTGTATCTCGCTTTGCAAGATGCGGAACTCGACCGCGAAATCGACGAAGTGGAGGAACTTTTGCTAGAAACGGAGTGGTACGAGATCCCATTGTCTTGCTAGAAACTTTGTGACATGATTTGCCGCGTTTTTAGGTCTGCGAGTGCCGATGACGCAAAGGTCGCTGCTGACCGAGTTGTTCGCTTGTTACTCGAAGGTCCGGGGGGAGAATAGAAGTAGTACACTCTTCAAGCGGCCATATTTTGAGGAAGCTTGTAGATCAATCTTGCAGATCAGCTCGGAATACATTGCCACAATATTTGGTACAAAATGCGTGTGAAAATATTGCCTTATTACTCTTGATCGTCATTGCAGCACACAAACCCACAGCGCCAACTTTGAAGTGTGCACGATCTCGCAACGTCGCCACGTCTTAAAGAACTGTACCTTGGTTACCTATCATGCCTTTGGAACATCGTTTGAGCGATCAAGAACTTGCTGCTATCAACGCGGCTGCAGTGACGAAGGAGTACCGCGTACAACCTCATCTAGGTGATACACTCTAGCTTATCCTTGGGCACCCTTGAAAAGAAACTAAATGTAAAAAAACCCACAGATTACCGAACGGTATCGGCAATTAACGGGTGGGTGGAATCAACACGTCCTTGGCGTTTCTGAATTCATGATGGCCTCGCCATCTCCAGGCCTCTTGTGGTGCTTGATAACGTCAAGGTGAAGATACCGCTTGTTTACGCGTGAGGGTGTTGTATTCTGATGAGCGGCTCTACCTCAGTTTCCTTCCTACAACGAGATCGTACAGTTGACCCTTCCCGATGGCACGAAACGTGGTGGTCAGGTTCTGGAGGTGCAAGGAAAAAAAGCGATCGTGCAAGTTTTCGAAGGGACGTCGGGCGTGGATGTTAAATCAACACATGTGGAGTTTACGGGAAGCAGCTTGAAATTGCCTGTGTCTGAGGACATGTTGGGGCGGATATTCAATGGCTCTGGGAAGCCAATTGATCAGGGCCCAAAGGTTTTTGCGGAAGACTACTTGGACATCAACGGTGAGCACCGCCGGTTACGACCCAGCTTCATGCTTAATGAATTCTGCGAGGCTGCAGGCTCGCCCATCAATCCTTATTCTCGCATATACCCCGAGGAAATGATTCAGACGGGAATATCCACTATTGACACCATGAACTCCATTGCCCGGGGTCAAAAGATCCCTATCTTCTCGGCTGCGGGACTTCCCCACAATGAGGTCAGTTGCATGTTTTGTTATCTTTTGGATTTTACGTGCGGTCGGCCGACGAGAAGTCAAAGATCGCTGCGCAAATAGTCCGACAGGCAGGTCTAGTCAAGAGACCAACCAAGGACGTGCATGATGGCCATGAGGACAACTTCTCCGTCGTTTTTGCGGCTATGGGTGTAAACATGGAGACAGCCCGGTTCTTCAAGGAAGACTTTGAATCAAATGGCAGTCTCGACCGCGTCACCCTCTTCTTGAATTTGGCCAATGACCCCACGATCGAGAGGATAATTACACCAAGGCTCGCCCTTACCACTGCTGAGTATTATGCGTACCAGCTGGAGAAGCATGTCTTGGTCATCTTGACCGATATGTCGTCTTACGCAGACGCGCTTCGTGAGGTGACGTCCTTACGACATGCCTTCTCAACTTCATTTTGACATGAATGCCAGGTGTCTGCTGCCCGAGAAGAGGTTCCAGGTCGTCGCGGGTATCCAGGATATATGTACACGGATTTGTCCACCATCTATGAACGTGCCGGACGGGTGCAGGGCAGGAATGGATCGATCACGCAGATACCTATTCTTACGATGCCAAACGACGGTGAGAGTCTCATGATCACTCCGTGTATGTCGTCAACAAACCTTGCTTTAGATATCACACATCCTATTCCTGATCTTACGGGGTACATTACGGAGGGGCAGATCTTTGTCGACCGTCAACTCCACAACAGACAGATTTACCCACCTATCAATGTGCTGCCTTCGTTGTCACGTCTGATGAAGAGTGCCATTGGCGAGAAACTGACGAGAAAGGATCACGGAGATGTGTCAAATCAACTAGTGAGCTGGGCTAAACCCTGGTAGAAAATGTGTGGTTCCATTGACGCTGCCGGTAGTATGCCAAATACGCCATCGGACGCGATGCCGCCGCAATGAAGGCCGTCGTCGGAGAAGAAGCTCTCTCTGCTGAGGACAAGCTCGCATTGGAATTCCTTGACAAATTTGAGCATCAATTTGTAGGACAAGGTTCGTGATCTCTGCCAACCTCCATATCAGCCGTCCGTCAGTCATTGGATGGGATAAGAAGGGAAATCAAGAAAGATAGTTCGCTGACTGGCTTCCCAAAATGTGAACAGGTGCCTATGAATCGCGGACCATTTTCGAATCTCTTGATTTGGCTTGGTCTTTGCTGCGTATCTTCCCCAAGGAACAGCTGAACCGGATCAACCCCAAGATCATTGCCGAGTTCTATGCACGCAAGCCTACCAAGAAAACGTCGCCTGAGGGGGATGGGGATGGCCCGCAGGAAGTGAAACTTATTGATGCCTAGGCAGAAGGTGAAGAGAGAACACGATGATGATCGCTTCCTTTTCCTTGTGGTTTTTTTTTTGTTTCGTTTTTGTTCATTTATAATTTGATGAGCAGGAATCCCTTCTTTGGGGGGGAGGGGGAGTGCCTCGCACCCCATTTGTGAGCGTTGGTGGTTTTTTGGGAGGTCATTAGGTGGGTGAAGTTGTGCGGATATTAGAACCTTTTGTGCGGTCGTAATGGGCGAGAGATCCGGATCCATACGGGACGGGAAGGGCCCGGGGGGGGATGAAACGTCAAATGGCTTCATTTCCCCTTCTCGGTGCTATAAGCACACCGCCTCCCCCCCCAATTCCTTCTTCAAAACGCAAGTCAACCCGTAAAAGTGGGTGAAGGGAGGGGGGGCGAGGGGGTCGGTTTCAAGAATATCAATCCTCATGCAGGGAAGCCTTCAAGCTCATTTACGCCAAGTTCCTTTAACATCGCAAGTCAACAAACAGAGGGGGTCAACTAAGCCAGAGAGAAGGGGGGGGAAACCTTCAAGCTTCAGCGACCTTCCACTCCCCCCAAACCCCCGAACGTAAAATCATAATGAACGAGAAAGCACCTGAGGAATCTGAATTGAAGCTTGATCAAAGGGCTGGTGGAAGGGGACAAAACCAGTTCTCGCTGACGCTCGGCACCGTATTGCCCAACTCATTTCGGGTTTCCGGGGCGCGGCATGCTCTCCCCCCACCCCACAGGTTCTTTCTTTCTCGTTACATCTTACCCTGCTTGGGTATTTTTCTCCCCCCCAGACCCTTGAACCGATCTCTC